>JASDQU010790159.1:573716-605486 GCA_032191745.1 Picea mariana | reverse complement strand
AGGAATGCCAAAAGTCCTAGACATCCAAAAACCTAACCCTAGGAGATGAAGCGCCAAAAGTCATGTGGGCCCCGTTTGGGTAAGTTGGTGCATCAACTTCCCGGGGTCGTAACTTTTGCATACGATCTCCGTTTTAGGCGTATGATAGCTCGTTGGAAAGATCTATTCGAGAAATACAACTTTTGGCCGGAGCAACATCGATCTACGATCCATGTTGCTCCACCGTTTTCCCCAAAAACATCGTTTAGGGCCTCAAAATGGCCCCGGAAGTTAAAACTGCTAAAAATAGTAAATTACCAAAATTGCCAGAAACATGTTTTGGGCCAGTTGGAGAAGGTGGGTGGCCACCGATATCCACCTGGATCAGTATTTTACAATTTGAGTCAATCAAAAATCAACAAAGTTCATAAGGTCATTGTTATACCATACATTAAACTTGGATTATTTTGGGGAACTCTAATCATGTTTGAAAACTTTCTCTGATTTTTATCATAATTGTGATTGGAAAGAAGGTCATTTTCCTACAAGATTAACTTACTCCATTCAAGTTCAACTACCTTGCAACTCACGGCTATAACACTAACATGTAAACAAACCTTAATAATAATATTGATTTCTTGGATGTGATTTACTATAGAATAAATAGAAAATCGTTTTCCTACAATGGTTATTAGTACTTTGAGTTACCAACTTCGTTGTTCTATAAATGGTGGCAATGTTCTTGAGAGTGAGAGAGTGTTAAGCATGTGGAAAAATACATACGAATAGTTATGTTCATGGTAACAAATTTTAAATGCAAAGAAACTAAGTTCTTAATTTGCAGGATTGTACCTACAATCTACTATGTAAATGTACTTTTTGGAGTATTATTATGTAGGGTTTTACAATAAATAAATGGAGAACATCCCTATCAAACATGGATTCAAGGGAGGAACCCACAAAATGCAATGAATTTGATTGAAATTTAATTGAGACATTTGGCAAAATGACTCTTCCCTTACAACCTAGGTATTGCTTGATTATTGATGACCTTTAAGTGCCTAGTTAAGACTTAGCAGGTGCTAATGGGCCTGTTTGTAGGAGGGCACACCTTTCCTCCTACTTATTTTGATTGTGCACATGGATTGGGATTGCCACAAAAGAAACTAGTGAATTGGCGAGGTGGCAATTGGTTGACTAGCTTGGTGTTATGTTATAATTCATGTGTTTAAGCTTATATTCCTTTCAAAAAATGAGGCTCGATAAGATTCATTTGACTCTGTGGGTGTTGAGTATCCACCCCCTAGCAAGAGGTGGGACACCATTTACATATTTTTGGCATGTGGGCACCATAGATGATTTTAGGGGTGAAATTTCGCAAATGGGCGAAATTTTAGGATATGCAAAATTTTAGGGTTCCAATTTTTGAAAGGGCGGTTTTTCATTCACTTGGTGTTTAAAAAAATTAGAATATTTAGCCCATATAATAAAATAAAAGATAGATATGGAAACTAATTCTTCCCCTAAAAAACAGTAAGAAAATCCATTTTTTTTAGAATCTAGATTTTTGGTAAATGCATCGCCCATATTTTCTAAACTAGGGCGTGTTTGGAGTTACTTCCTCTGTATATCCTCTTGAATGAAGCTTTTCGACACCGATTTTGCCCATAAATTTCGTAGCTTTTTTAGAGGGAACGATTTTTCCCAATTCCCATCGATTTTGGGTTCCCCAACTTCCCCTGCATTTCCAATTTTGTTCCATAATCCATGGGCCATGTATTTCCTTCTATGTTTGATGGGAACGAGTGTTGAGGCTTTATAAATTATGGAGAAGAGGCTCGACGACGGTTCAACAATGCATGATCTCAATTTTCAAATCTGATTCTACACTCATTACTCAACTTTCATCGAATCCCTGATCAAGATTGTAGAGGGACAAAAGCACACACGCTTTTGTAGATGTTAGATTCTTACAAAATTTCAAAGGACATTTGTGAGCTATTCCTGACTCCTAAGTTCACATTTCTGGTTACTTAGAGATGCTCGAGCTTTGCCATGTTCTTTAAATCAGTCACAGGATACCAAGTAAAAACACCTCTCTAAGTGGGTCATCCCAAAATAACTTCAATCTCGAAATTCTTTTATTTTATTCACATCTCGAACAAATTCCTTTGTTAGAAAATCTGAGCTACTATCTACTTTTCAACATTTGAGAATTAGTCTTTAAGAATATGAGACTTATTAATATTGATTTGTTTTGGCCCTTTGCTTAAGACTCTAAACTACTAGATTTTAAAACTTTTTAGAACATGGTATCATACGGTATGGTAATTTAATAGTCCACAAGAGAGGCTCATTGCATGCATGGGATTGATAGCCTTGATTTATGTTTTTATTGCAATGCTTGCACTTTGTTGGTTATACATGCAGTCCTTATCTTATCTTGGGTTCGACCATGCGACCTCATACCTGATGGAAAGTTTGACTCCTCCAGTTTGGTAGGCTTCTTTTGGATGATCTCATTGTGCCTAAAATGACATTCTTTGTTCCCTCAAATATATAAATTTTAATGTTACTTAAGAGTATGAGTATATAATTCATAGAAACCATAAAGTGTTGGTGAGGTAGTTTCCCTCAAGAAGCCTCTCTTTTCAGGTATGGCTCGTAGCCTCTGCTCTCTACTGGTTTTTGGATGGAATGTTTTGGAATCACTCACACCCAGAACCATATGCAATAAACAACAATCAACAAATGGGTTTGAGATACAATCAAAAAATTGGTTTGAGTTGAATCTAGAAGTGGGCCACATCTCCCATCAGTTGTTACACAGAAGAGGTAACAAATAGGATTTGAGGGTCTTGAAATTGGGTGCAGGAATGAGAATGGGAATGGTGGGAATCGATTCAACATTTTTGGGTGCCCATGTGACCATCACTGACCTTCCCCATGTCCTCCCCAACCTCCTTTTAAATGTGACTACCAACGAGGTTACCTCCTTCAAATGCATGGATATGCAAGGTATTCAACCTCCCAAGTGGATAATCTTCAAATGAATGCATGGGATCATGTCAAATAATTCTTTTCTAGTGAAAAAATGCAATGAATGATGGACCATAACATGTAGTAACTAACTTCAATCCAATTTGCTAGCTAGAAATTCCCAACTTACTTCCTGAAAGAGGCGCCCTTAATAAACATAAACAATGTGCCTCCAAACAATGTGCATAACTCATGTGGATTGCGTATATCCCCAGCTGAGTATGCCTTTGGGGATGTCTAAACCATTCCTATGTTGGCATGAGTTGTATATTGATAGTATGGAGGAACAATCGGTGTCAGTCTTTTCTTTTTCAATATGGAAAAATACAAGTTTGAGTGCATGCTTTTGAATAGGAGTTTGGTATAAAGCATTTACCAAAAGCTTGAGGAATATTTGATCTCTTGTCTTGGTATTCCCTAGTAGAGCACGAAAAGGGAAGGAATGTATGGAGGAGTTGATTACCATATCCATTGCCAACAAGTTATTGAAAGGGTTTACTTTGAAGTTTGAGTAAATTGATTGTCTTGTTCTGCATATGTTCAAAGGGTCCCTAGTGTTGGCCTTTTCTTACCTAACTGAAAGGCATTTACAAAGTTCAAATCCAAAAGAAATGTGCCCTTGTCTTTGATGGAGTGGCTAAGGGGAATCAAAACCTAGCTGGGTCTGGTGGATTAATTTATGTTCCTGGAGGAATGATGCTAAAAATATTTGGTGTTGGCATGTGCTCCATGAATTTCTGGAATCATTTATGTGCACTATGGAAACCCATATTTCAAGGAGGTGTTGGGCCTAATTGTCTCCCAAGAGGCTCAAATTATCTACACCTCCCAACCTATCTAGGCTCCACTTGCCCTTGTAGCTGAGCCTCCTTGGATTGTGTAAAATATCTTCCCAAGCAACTCCTTCCTGGACCATTCAACAAGTGAAGAAGACAACACACTCCTGGAGCAAATCATCAATGTTGGAAGTAGAGACAATAGAACTTTTGTGTAAATACAAAGTTGTGGGCCGCGTTTTCTGAGTTGAGTTTTGATCTTAGTTCAGCCTTGTTTAGATAACAAATATCTAGTTCCGTGCATGCCATTTCAGCACTCTGAATAAAATAAGAACTAATACAAAATCCAGTAACTCTTTATGCATCATAGTGTGAAAGACTTCCACGGAAGTTTGGTTAGTCTAAAGGAGGTTGCAACTCTCTCAAAGGAACAAGACTTCTAGACTTGGCAAATGAGCCTTCTTGGTCTGTGCAAGAGATTCATTCTATCAGCTCCATCCCAGACCTTTCAACAAATGAAGAAGACGATGACTTGGTCCCATAAGAAGAATGGGAATAAAATATTCAATGCTAGGAGTAATGACAGTGAAAATTATGTGCAAATAGGAAAGGTGAGTGTTGGGTATTTTTCCTTATCAAGATTTGATCTTAGATCAGTCTTGTCTAGATAGGAAATATTTATAATAATAATAATAATAATCTAATTTAAGGCGACCACCTAGCCAGATGCCAAATTGACGTATAAGACCCCTTTGTTTGTGGGACAAAGGACCCCGTCCACACAACGATTTGAATACTTAGTCTACATAGGTGCACATACCCTATCCAGTTCGGGAGTCAAGCCTGTGACCTCCAAGGAGGAAACACAAGTTCTTAACCGTAAGGCCCATTAGCTTTGAGTAGGCTATTTTTATACTCTATGTTTGAACTAAGATTTGATGAAAAGTGTAGAATGAAATATCTCTCTTTGCGTCATAGTTTGGAAGCCTTTTACAACAGTTTGGTTGGTCTAAAGAATACTTTGGTTCTCCCAAAAGAATCAGATTTCTGGCATCCATGTAATTATTGATTCAGTATTCGATAAAAAATGTTTTTGTTTACAGAAAAATACTACAGCATGGGAGTGGACCAAAGTTACAAGGAGCCAAAACTCTAAAACTAAGGGTAGATCAAGTAAGTTGGTCACATTACTCAGAGCATGTTAGATGGCAGAAAGGAATTTCCTTGACAGTGTTCAAGAAATATACTTGACAAAGCTTCAATCCAAGATTCTATTTATATTGGTCATAGAAACATATTTTAATCAGCTTGTTCATCCTCTATGTAATTCTAACACTTTGTTAGTTATCTAAAGCTGCCAGATCCTAAAACCATTAGTTTAAACAACCCTGCATAAAACACCAGTACAATGTTAGACCCTGAAGGCTGATGGTGGCCTTAATATTATTATTGTTCCAAATTGCACATAAACATCTTATTGCAATTATACATGTTGTGCCATGAAAATCAAGCATGAATAGTGTTCTTAGCAATAAGGCATGTCTCATCAAAGAAATTCCTAAGCAAAATATGGATTTTGTTTGGATATTAGTTTAGTATGAAAATGTGAAATACAATGATACATTGACGACATTGCCTTTAAGCTTATCTTCCAATAGCGACTTCAATGATTCAAATTCCAATAGATTAGTAAATACTAAGCTCTACAAGTATTGCAAAAAAGGATTTGGTTGCAAAGATGCATACTTTGATAAAATGAAAGCTTTTCTTCTTCTTGACAAGGCCCATTTAGCCTGCAGCACACTCAGAGCTTCTTGTTGCTTTCCTTCTATGTTGAAACCAAAAAGCACAATCCTGAAGTTTACAACACTGGGTTGAATACCGATTTCCATCATTTCATATAGTAGTTCCAATGCTATTTTTTATTTACCGGCCCTACAAAGACAGTGAATGAATGTAGAGTAAGTTTCAAAATCAAGAGGAGGCCCTTTCTCCTTCATGAGATTGAAAGTATTCCAAGCATTAGAAGTTAATCCCTCATTCATATACCCTCTAATTAATGATGTATGTGTAACAACAGTTGGCTCACAACCAACATTTTTCATTTCCTCAACAAACCACAATGCTTGTTTTGATTTATTTTCCCTAAAGAAATGAATAATCAGAGCGGTATAGACATGAATAGTAGGTAAATAACCTGCATCTCTCATACTGTCCAACATTTCTAAAGCCTTACTTACTTGACCTGCCCTCAAAAAACTAGGGAGAAGGCTACCATACACATATTCATCAATGACACATCCCCAGTTTTTCATTTCATCCCCCAACTTTAGGGCCTCTCACATTTTGCCTACCCTGAAAAAATTAGTAACTTAATTCTCCAAGAATTTTTTAGAAGAAAATAAAAATGAAGCAAGCTCAAAATCCATGAATTTTGAGAAGCTAACAATAAATAAGCATACCTCCACAATCTTTGTTGATGTTGAATATTGATATGAAACATCCAAGCATTGTGACTTTTTAATTTCTAGAGATTTGGTTTGTCTCAAACTCCAGAAATATAATTTGAATTCCATTTGATTTTATTAATATGTATGTTGCAGCGATTGAGACTCCCAATGTTCATATTATATCCTTATTAGGCATGCCAATTATTACTTTTCTTGACACATGCTTAACCTTACAGTTATGCTTTACATCATTGCTTGCAGGTTCTTAAATGGGGTAATAATAATGAGATCTCATATCAAGCACTTATTCAATGTCTTCTCTTTACCTTTTTGTCTTTTAGCCCTGTGATTATTTGCCTTGGTCAAGATACCATCTCCTCCCCATAGTTGATACATGGGAAATACAATGAGATCTCATATCAAGCACTTATACAATGTCTTCTCTTTACCTTTTTGTCTTTTATCCCTGTGATTATTTGCCTTGGTCAAGATCCCATCTCCCCCCCATAGTTGATACATGGGAAATACAATCTTTCTTATAGACATCATCTATTATGGATGGTGCCAATGTATTTTTCCCTGGTATTTCATCTATCTATTTCTCATTTTCCTTCTCTACACTTACTTGATGATCTAAACCAATACAAATTTCCTTATAATCCTCATTTGCAATGGATGATTCAAATGTATAGTTTCCTAATGTGTTAGTTATGAATTTCTCTTTTCCTTCTCTGCACTTACTTAACAATGTTGGGCAAAACAATCTCCTTATAATCCCTGCTTGTAATGGATGATGTCAATGTATGGTTTCTTGCAGTCTCCTTCATGGATTTATCCTTTCCCTCTCTACACTTATCTGATGATCATTCTCATATAATATATTTTCAATTAGATTATAAAGAGCTGCTAAGTTCACAATCCTAGAAATATGTGGAAGGTGCTCTACCTTCTCTGTAAAATCTGGCATATTTGATTCATCATTCATGTGACTCCCTATATGTTAGAAAAAACTAGTTGATCCTTGTTCTCTATGCAAGAGCCTTGGGTTGCATTCAAATTTACTTCGGAATATGTAGGCCACAAAATTTCATTACATGAAATAGTCTCATAGATAGAATACAAATGATCATCCTCTGATATTTTCTACGATGTCAAGTACTCCAATGGGCTATTTTGTACAACATCATCTCCATTATGAACTTATTTATCATTTTCAAAATTGGATTCCCTTGAACATATATATGTTTCCATTGATTGTTCCACATTAAGGATTGTTTTTTTCTAGTAAGGTGTTAGGGGACATTGGCACCAAATAATTAGGGCCCAAAAATGCACATTCATTTTTGGGTACCTTAGTTAACAAATTTGCTTTGTTTTTATGGGTGGTGTATCATGTATTGAATCATCTAGCTCCACTAGGCTATTTGTTGCAACATCATCTCCATCGTGACATATTTCCTTGACATTTTCAATACTGAATTCAATGGATTGCATATCTATTGCCATTTTTTGTCCCACCTGAAGGCCTGCTTCTTCTTCATGTAAGGTGTCAAGGGACATCGAGACTAAAACAAGATTCTACATTAAATTTCCTAAAAATCCATGGTCATTTTAGGATTTTAGCTAACAATTTTGCTTTGTATATTGTGAATAGTTTATCATGTATTCAAATCATCTCCTTGCTGCTAAAAAATCGTATTTTATAGGAGCTATCTAAAATAAGGATATTTTCAACAAATTTTGAACATTCTAAATATTTGTAGAGAGCATTCTCCCTTCTTTGTATATTTGGAAATAGAATCTTGCAGCTAGTGGTAACTGAATGACAGGGCCTGGGATTGGCATGCATCATTGCAATATTGGGCACTATCAAAAACAAAAAAGTATACATAGATATTAGAAATAAGTTACAACAATTATATTATAAAAGTGTACATTATTAGAATACAATTGAATGCAATCACCAAGTCAATATTTTTCACCATTATTTGCCAAAAATAAATCTTTGGTTTTAGAGAGAGTTGGCTCCACAAGTGAACTTGAGCCCAATAAACCATTGAGAAAAAGCATTTACCTTATCCCCAATCTACCTTGGATTTGGATCTAGTACCCCTAGGGATAGGATGTGTTATTAGGGTTTTCTTTTTAATTTTAAGAGGTGATTCCTCCAAAGGATTCTCATCTGAATCATTTGAATGACTAGATGAATGTGAGGGTTCTTTAAATCGAGTCCTAGGGCTCTTTGATCTTGAAAGTTGAGGGGATTTTTCTGTTACATGAATGTTTTCCCTACATCCAAATATCTTTCAAATTGAACTCTTTTTTTCTATATTGATTTGTCCCAAGTTAAATTGACATGAAATTGCTTTCAAGACAATTATAAAGTGTTTCCTTTTTCAAGCGTTCCATTGGTGTAAGAGATTATGAGTATTATGTTAATTATGATATAATGGTTGCAATTTTCCTTTTCTCTCTTCAAACGTTGCTAAATTATAGATGAAAAGGTCAAGGGTTGATATTTGTTTGGTCATGTCATTTACACTAGGGGAAAGCAAGCTTATATCAATTGTATAAAGTTGGAAGATGATAGTTTGAGTCCCTGGGTTGAATCTTTCATTGAATGTTGCACTGTTCAAATTTACATGCTTTACTATGTGGGGTTTAAATTGTTATTTATTGTCTTGAGACTATTAATTTTTTTAAGTCTAGGAAGTACCAAATTCGTTCTCTTGCCCCTTCATGGGTAATAGTCCTAGAGCCACCCAATTAGCTGGTGTGGCATGTTCCATATTGCATGAGATCATTTGATCATGCCATTCATATGCATATTATGTCTTTATTCTCCCTCAATTGCATGATAATTTAGCCTTTACCACACATACACCTCAACCATGGTATATTGATTCTATCTAGCCTCACACCTCAAATGACAGATGAACTTGGTACATTATGATTTCAGTATGCATGGTCACAATACTTTGGTTTAAGATGCAATGCCTCATATGTTGTGCTCTACTTCCTGTGCATTGGTTTCTCATTTAGAAATGGTACTCTAACTTCTAAACTAGTCATGAAAATGGTAAGCATTCAAGTGTTATCTAATTGCAACTCCACAATGTTAACAATTTTAACTTTTGTCTCATTTTACCATGGGGTACATGCTTTTCCTTTAAATATGTGACGGGTCTTGACTCGGGTCATATTATTAGTGATCAAGTGGGTGCATCATGTCCATATCCCAACCATACATAAAACCTTTACACATTTTCCCTCTCACTTCCTTATTGTTCATAAAAACTAATCCCTCGCTCATGCTTGACTCACCAAATGCCATCTAGCAAGGTCTAGCCTAAGAAAAATGAAAAAACAATGCAAGCCTAAGTCGAATAGAGCCAAAAGGCTAGAGGTGAAGAGCGAAAAATAAAAACAAAAACAAAAGATAATAAGGGTGGAGCTATGCCACCTCATTAAAAAGGTCAATGCCCATAGTCCCATGCTTTTGTATGAATATCTAAAGAAAAGGGGACTTGTTCAATAAAACGAACAGATAAAGAAAAAGGAAAAGAAACAGGAAATAAATAAAGTGTTGATATGGTAACTCTAAGCAGAATGTCCCTCTCAGAAGGCTTGCATATACAAATAATGAAGATTTCTAGCCCTTGAAAGCTAGTTGGACCATAAAAAGGGACCTTTATCATCATATGAGGCTTTGAGGGCCGTTACATGACATTCCCCTTCCCTTTCCATAAGGTATTCACCTTTTCACCTACATCTAACTTGGTTATCTAGGAAATATTACTTGGCTTGGTCTTTGTCACATGTAATAAGGGGTTAAAAGTGCCTCCCATGGTAAACTTGAGAAATTTTTAAAAGTAACCTTTGTTATGTTGTTTCTAGAAGAGAAACACAAGATGTGCACCATCTAATGGTTCATAAGCAGGTTAGAACCACCATTATGAGTGGGCTCTTTGCATTGGGGGTTGTGTACATGTATATGGGGTATCATCCATTGTTATAACCCTAATTTGCACCATACATGCATACCTGGCATCACGCCCTCTCACTTGCTATTTTTGCCAAGCCATCACTTAGCAACTCTTCTTAAAGACCATATTTTTGAAGATGTGCGTGCCTTGCACCACTACTGCCCACGTACACACGTTTTTTGCATCACTACAGCTCGCGTACGTACGCTAGCTATACCTTTACAACCCGCGTATACCCACAAATGATGCAAAAATTAAAAAGTTGCAAGGAATTCATTGAGATTACGGGCTATTGGGTAGTTTTCCAATTGTCCCACTGCCTATAGCCTGTCACACAACCGAATAACCATCCTTTTGTCATATAAAAGGAGATATTGGGGTCTCATTCCAAAACGAAAGCATAAGAATAGTGAAACTCTGCCCATTTCACATCCCCTCCTTGCCCCAAGAATTTGCAGCCACCTTGTGAGATTTGTACCAAAATTTCCTATTCTTTCCTTTTTCCTCCATTATAAGCCTATTCCATTCTCTAGAGAGAGTGTGAGAGGAGAAAGATAAGTGGAAGCGCAGTTGCAGCTTGGTGAAGAGGAGCCCGGACCAGGCTCGAGGAGCAGTTGTCGATCTCATTGTAAGTAAACTTTGTGATATCAATAAAAGGAATACTTTTTTTGTCCCGCCATATGATGTGTTCGATCTTTATGTTTTTTTTTTTTTTATTATGACATCTAGCCCGCTAATTCATATATAAGATGCATGTTCGTAGTCCCTTGTTTGTCTATTTGTGAATGCAGGTCAGCCTTGGGAGGAGACTTGTAGCTAGTGGAGCAATTGAACATAAAATGATTGACACCGGACGCAGAGTTTAAGGTAGAATTACCAGATCTTTTTACTTTGTATTTTATGCATGAACGTGGGGTATATTCGGGGTAGTTATAAAAAGTATGAGACTTTTAGACGGTTAGATCTGCCTACATGTTGAACCCTAGTGTAGTCCATAGGGGGGTTTTCCCACTATAGTAGAACTGACAACCATACTGGGAAAACCTCTAGGGTTTTAGGGGATATTTTTTGGGTGTTTTAATTGGTTTTACTACCTTTTTGAGTTTTCTGTAAGTTTATGAGTCTTTAAGGGATTCTGGTCACCTATTGGTGCCATACCAGTTCTCCCTGCCCTATCAGTCTGCCTTTTTATGTTCTTTTTTTGAGAAGTTACAGAGGTGTGCGCGGCTTGTAGTGGGTCTGTACGCGTATATACGTGCCCTACCTTTAGACAACCTACGTACATACGCAGGCTGCTTAAGTGTCAGTAGTGTGCTTGTGTCAAGAATTTTTTTCTTTAAGGAGAGGCAATCAACCTCTTCCCTGATTGAAGTCATACTTCTCAGGGTTTCTTGATTAAGTACAATGTCTATGTTGTTAGAGTCTTTAGCCTAGGTTTGACGTCAGTTTGCTTATCTTTTTAAACATTTCTTGTGTTTCCTAGTTTTTTTAACTTATTTTTAGCTTGAATTTTTAAGAAAAATGAGCTGCATTTTGAAAAAAAAATTGGGCCATGAATCGTGTATTCATCAGTTTCTTTTAGCATCTTTTGTTACTCCTGCTTTGATTCGAATAAAATATCAAAAAACTTATCTTGTTAGGTCTCTTTCTTTCTTGGCATTTGCTTTGCATTGTTATTTGAAAAAGAAAAGAAATTAGCATAGTGTTGTGCTTTCTTCTCATCTTGAAAGCATTTCAAAAGAAAATAAGAAAGATAATCCTTCTTTGCTAGTGTTCTTATCATTTTCATTTTTTTGCAAGAGTCTTAACAACATCAGTTGCACTACCGCACCCTTTTGAGTAAATCAAGCTACTAAAAAGAACACATAATCTAAAATTAACTAGAATTTTTATGTTTGTAGGGTCAACCAACTAGTTTAGGGTTAGGGCCTTGAATTAGGTTGGAGAGGAAACTCTTCAAGGCCGTTAAACAAACATTGGAGTTTGAGTTAGGGAGTGTTAAATTCTAGTAGACGTGAAAGTTATCCGGGACCCCCCTCTAACATAGGGGCTAAACACGAGGTCGCGTGCAGAAAGGTAGCAGAGATAACCCCTCCAAAGCCAGACCAAGCGTAGCGGTGAACACATATTGAGGACTTGTCGTGGGATACCGTTGGTTGCATTTGCCTACGGAACTTCATGGATCTCGAACCTGTTCAAGGTCCTCAGTTGTCTTCCGAACCACTTGCTTTTGATACCCTCGATAGGTTTCAGGCTTGTTACCCTGCTCATTGCGGTCCACCCGACTGTCGACTGTACACGCCTGATGATTGTTCGTGAGCTGGAAACTTAGTTGCCTTTATTCTAGGGACTTACACAGGTGATTGTGGGGGTATACCGTGGTACCTAGGGCAGAAGTCGGGCCACACTTTGTAGAGTATACCCAAAGGGTGCTTCCGTGTTTGAGTTGCACTTGCACCGGTAAGTTGCTATAGTGTTGGTTGGTGTAACTGTTCTACCTACTAGATAGTGGTTTGCTTGATTTTCCTTTAGGAATTTTTAGTGTGTGATCTATGCTCCCTAGTTTTCCATAGTGATTTAGTCAGTCATTGTTTTGGGTCTCTAACCTAAGGTGGTAGACCACCCACTCCACCGGTCGGGAGTACTTTTCAGCATTCCGCTTAGAAACGTGGAGTCACCTCTTTATAGGCGTTGTTTTGATAACACTAGTTTGTCAGAGTCAATGCGTGAGACTTTTACAGACTTGAACGATCCCCCAAGGGGAGAACCTATGCATAAGATATTCATGGCTAAAGTTATCGACGATACCAACCAAGGAACCCCTTCGCAAGGGAATTCTTGTGCTTTTCCTTTCTTCAGAAACATTGGTGTCCCTTTGATGGCCACTTTGTACATTCATGGGTTGAATGTGGGACTACCGGTTTGGTTGGGTACCGTTCCAAATGTCTCGAATGCTCTTGACGCTTCTCAGTTAAGAACTTTATGTCATGGGAACCATGTTGATGTTCCTTCGTCAAAGAAGTCTTCTCCTCCTCCTTCTCTCGTCTCTGGTGAAAGTACAGTTACTAGTAACCGAAAGTCTAAATGAAATTGAAAGAGGAAGAATAGGAAGAAGAAATCACCAACCTCTACGAGTCATGTTGGAGATAGGTCGAAAACCTCTGCAAGTCATGTTGAAGACTAGCACTTAGCCTCTGCAAGTCATGCTGGGGGCACAAACCTAGTCCCTGCAAGACATACTAGAGTTCAATCACCAACCTCTATGAGTCATGTTGGAGATAGGTTCTCAACCTCTGCAAGTCCTGTTAAAGACCAGCACCCAACCTCTGCAAGTCATGCTGGGGGCAAGCACTTAGCCTCTGCAAGTCATGCTGGGGGAAAAAGTCCAGTCACTTCTAGTCATACTAGCAATAGGTCCGTAGCCTCTATGAGTCATGTTATCGACCAATCACCTACCTCTGCAAGTCATGTTAGTGATATGTCAACAACCTCTGCTAGTCATGTTGGGGACAAGCAACCAGCCACTACAAGTCATGCTGGGGGCATTGATTCTGTTATAAAACCTAGACGGATAGGACATAAGACTAAGTTCCCTTGTAAGCTTTGGAAGGGAGATCACCTTACTCATTTATGCCCTGACCTTCCATAGGTACAAAGATTGTGGTACCTGTCTGCAAGATCTTATGATTCTGAGGCTTCTGAGGTTTCTTCATGGTCTATTCAACCATTGGTTGAGAAAGTGGTCATGCCGATGCAGTCATCGGCTGATCCTACTCCTCTTTTTGGCGGTGAGGTGCCTTTAGACCATGTAGTCTCGCAACCTATTCAACCATTGGTTGAGAAAGTGGTCACGCCGATCTAGTCTTCGGTTGATCCCACTCCTCTTTTGGGGGGTGAGGTGACTTTAGACCATGTAGTATTGAAACCTATTCAGCCATTGGTTGAGAAAGTGGTCACGCCGATGCAGTCTTTGGTTGATCCCACTCTTCTCATGGAGAGTGTTGAGTATACCAAAGTGGTCACGCCATTGCAATATTCGGTTGATCCCACTCTTCTCTTGGAGATTGATGTGTCTACCGACTATGTTTTTAGCATTTCCAGTTTAGTACTTTTAGAACAAGGGGGCATTCTGCTCGCTTCAAGCACACCCCCTCCAAACCCTGGGATGGTTTCCTTTGATTGGAATGACCTTGTTGAGCCTCATCTTCCTTTTTCCACACCCTTTCAAATAAGGGTTGAAGTTAATTCAACAAACATTTATCGATGTATTATGAATGAAGGAGACTCTACAAGTATTTTATCCTCCTTGGTTTGGAAAGTCTTGGGATCTCCCGAGCTTGTGTCTACTTCACCTGAGTTGTTGGCTTTTGACAGATGTCCTAGTGAATATTTGGGGATTCTTCCTCAATTGCCTATCTCATTAGGTGGGAATATTGTCCTTGTCGATGTTATAGTAGTGCAAGGCCTGTTAGATTTTAATATGCTTCTCGGGCATGATTATGTATATGCTATGAACGTTGTGGTGTCTACACTCTTCTGGGTGATGCATTTCCCTCATAATGGAAGTATTGTCACTGTCGACCAGCTGGCTTCTGATAATCACCATCCTAATTTCGTGTTATTTCAGGCTGCCCCTTTATATGTTCCTAGTGTTCGTGTAGACTCTACCCCGCCACAGGTTAATTATGTAGCGTCTTATCCCCAGTGTTCAATTGCTTCTGAGCAGGAACCTGTACAATCATGTTTTCCTTCTCGATACTTGGTGTCAACAATTGATCCATTGGTTTATCCAATGGGGGCATGGGAGCCCTTGCTTCCCCCTCTTGGTCCAACTCGAGTCTCCTTCTGAGTCTAATCTCGTTGTTTGTAGATCCTCAAGCCCTCATGCTTGTGATTCTTCGTTGATAGACTCTGCCAATCATGGCCAGAGCCTCCATCGTCATATGGAATATGGGCAGTTTACTTCACCCTTTGGGACTGTCAACCCCCATTTTTGTGATTTCTCGGATGTTGAATTACCTTCAGATGAGGCTATCCTTGAAGCCATGACTACGGTTTCTATACTGTGGGAGGAGTTACATCGTGGTTTGTGTTTTCTTCCCTTTTGGGAGACTTTCCAAGTTGACTACCGAAGAGACTCTTGGTATGAGCCTAGCATTGGGCTCTACCTGAACCAGTTTCATTCATAAGTCGTAGCCCCCCAGAGTCTTCTTTAAGCCCTTTCCAGACTCTCTAAACATGAAAAGATTGCCGAGTGATCTTGTTGTCATTCACGCTCGCCAAACTAAAACTTGAAGGCACATCTGTCCGGTGGTAGTTTACCCCTTTTTCGGTCTGGGTGGTCAATTTTACGAACAAAGGTATACTCTAGGAACTCCAGTTCACTAGAAGAGTATTCTACGGTATAAGTTTAACCCTTTTTCGAGCCCGAGAGACTAAATTTATGAAAAAGGAATCCCCATGGAGTCCATAGTTAAGCTCTTTTCAGACTCCCTAAAAATGAAAAGATTGTCGAGTGACCTTGTTCCTTCACACTCGTTAAACTAGTCCAGAAGAACATCCCCTACAGAGTCCATAGTTAATCTCTTTTCAGACTCCTTAAAATTAAAAAGATAACTAAGTGACCTTGTTCTTTCACACTCATTAATTGGTTCAAAAAAAAATCTATTGGCATGAGTTTACCCCTTTTTCTGACCTGTAGATTAAGGAGGAAAAAGGTACACCTCGAGAGATTCATCTCACCGGGAGAGTTCTCCTCAGCAAATTTCACTTTTTCGGGCTAAGAAGACTAAATCTAGAAAAAGGCAACGAGTCCATAGTTAAGCTCATTTCAGACTCCTTAAAATTGAAAAGATTGATGAGTGATCTTGTCTGTGTCACACTCGTTAAAATGGTTTTGAATAGACGTCTTTTCGGTGCTAGTTTACCCCTTTTTCGAACTAACTAGACTACCTTCAAAAAAAGTACCCCGGTGGAGTCTTCTTTTATGCTTTTTCAAACTCTCTAAAAATGAAAAACCACCGAGCTTACCTTCTCTGGGCTCTTGAAAAATACATTGAAGGGGGTTTTATCATGTTCTATTAATCTCATTTGCATCCCTGTGTCTTTGGCCTAATGCCGGCTCCATGTTGCTCTCAATTGAACCTATGAAACATGCCTTATACGCAAGCCTTGTAGCACTTTGCCTCTACGTTTTGACACCTTGACCCATGGAGGAATTTTCCCGAATGTCCTCTTCCTGCACATGTCTCCTTGCTATGAGCATTAGTGTGTTCCTTGTGCTTGGAACTAGTATGCTTTGCGACACTCGTTCCTCCTTTGCAACGTAGCATTCTTTTATTCTTTTTCAAGCTCTTCAAAATATTGAAAAAGACAAAAAATTCAAATATACCCCAAAAAGAGGACGAGAAAAATATTTCTTTTTATGGCATCACAATGAGTCGCCCTTGGACAAAGCACATCCTTCTGTTTTTTTTTCAAGATTTGGGATTTGATATGACCTTAGGAAGTTGTTCTTGCTACATAGAGTTGTGTCCTCCTCCGTTTGGTTATTCTTCCAAACACATGGAGAGTTTGCGTTGCCTCTTGCATCATGAACTTATGTCAATGTCATGTTGCCTGAGTCTGATCATATGTCATGCTATTGTCCAAGGGAAGTTTTTACTCAGCCTGAGTCGTCCCTTCTATAGTTTGTCTCTTGCCTGACCATACCGAAAGTCCAATCAAGTCCTTGTTTGAAATCACTGAAGTTCTCTGCCTAATCACTGACATCCTCTTGTTTGTTCCCAATGAGTCGTCGAAGACCTCTGGGTAGTGAATTCATACACTCACATTACACTCCTACCCAAGTTTTGAAGATCTTGAAGTTGTTGCTCGAGCTCTGAAGTCCTCATCTCTAGCCATCATGCGCCATTGGCTTCTTGAAGATGAATTGTATACATGTATATCTTTGATTTTGAGATGTAGATCCGTTGTGTATTGCTCGCGGCTAAACTTTATATATTTATATGAAATGTCTCTATAGTGTATTTGATTGCCAACCATGATTTATTTCATCTCGATCATGGGTATGCCTGCCTCGGTGAGACAATTATTATTTTTTCATATGGCACCTCCCGAACTCTCTTCTCGGGCTCACTCGCTGTGTACGTTGGTGAAGATTTGTAATGTATTTTGGCTATCAGATGCTCTTTTGACCTCACACATTATAGGGCATTTGTTATAAACCTAATTTACACCATACATGCATACCTGGCATCAGACCCTCTCACTTGTTATTTTTGTCAAGCCATCACTGAGCAACTCTTCTTAAAAACCATATTTTTGAAGATGTACGCACCCTGCACCACTACTGACCGTGTACACACACTTCCTGCACCACTACAACTCACGTACGTATGCTAGCTGCACCACTACAACCCGCGTATACCTACAAATGTTACAAAAATTAAAAATTTGCAAGAAAATCGTTGAGATTACTGGCTATTGGGTAGTTTTCCAACTGTCCCACCGTCTATAGCCCGTCACCCAACCGAATAACCATCCTTTTGTCATATAAAAGGAGGTGTTGGGGTATCATTCCAAAATGAAAGCATAAGAACAGTGAAACTCTGCCCATTTCACATCCCCTCCTTGCCCCAAGAATTTGTAGCCACCTTGTGAGATTTGTACCAAAATTTCCTATTCTTGTCTTTTTCCTCCATTATAAGCCTATTCCATTCCCTAGAGAGAGTGTGAGAGGAGAAAGATAAGTGGAAGCGCAGTTGGAGCTTGGTGAAGAGGAGCCCGAACCAGGTTCGAGGAGTAGTCACCGATCTCATTGTAAGTAAACTTTGTGATATCAATAAAAGGAATACTTTTTTCTGTCCCGCCATATGATGTGTTCAATCTTTATGTTTGGTTTATGTTTTATTATGACATATAACCCACTAATTCATATATAATATGCATGTTCGTAGTTCCTTTTTTGTCTGTTTGTGAATGTAGGTCAACCTTGGGAGGAAACTTGTAGTCAGTGGAGCAATCAAACGCAAAAGGATCGACACCGGATGTGGAGTTTAAGGTAGAGTTACCAGATCTTTTTACTTTGTATTTTATGCATGAACATGGGGTATATTCGGGGTAGTTATAAAAAGTAGGAGAGTTTTAGACTGTTAGATATGCCTACATGTTGAACCCTAGTGTAGTCCATAGGGGGGTTTTCCCGCTATATCACCCATGCCTTGGGAAACATGCACCATGCCTCGAGATCTGTGATGTTTCATTGGAATCCATGTACCCATATTTGGTCATATCCATCAACATTTAGAGTATGTGCCATTTTTCTTGGGATCTATGTATTCAATGGGATACATGTCATTGTCTTGGGATCTGTGATAGTGCATTGGGCTATGAAAGGGATGTCGCATCACCACAATTTCCACATGGACTGCTTAAGGAGGGAGATCCTACTTAGTTGGATCATATTGCGCCACACATGTACCACATTGTCTCACATGGACCACACGTGGGAGGTTGTTGAGGCAGTTGAGGACTTGGACCAAGTTGTTATAGGCATGGACCAAGTTATTACAGGTTCTGAATCAGGTTGTTATAATTTGTTACAGGCAGTTGAGTTGGTTATTGTTAAGTAAACAAGATACATTAAAAACGTTGTGGATATGGATTTTATCTAGTAAGTGAAACCCATAAGCTACATGACTAATTTTCTTGTTAATTTTATTTGGTCCATAAATTTTGGAGCCAACTTATTCTTTCTTTGGTGTTTAAGAGATAACTGTTTATAAGGCTGAAGTCTTACAAATACCCAATCTCCAACTTCAAATTCTCTTTCTGTTTAGTGTTGGTCCGCTTGTTGTTTCATTCGGTTCCTTGCGACTGCTAAGTTTTCCTTGAGTAAAAGAACAAGTTTTTTATTTTCATCTAAATGATCTTTTACTGATGCAATTTTTGTTTGACTTGTGGCTAACTCTTTTCTTGTTTCAGCCTCCTTTTCTTCCTGAACAAGATAAAATTATTTTTTCACTCTCACCACTTCAACAACCTTGTCTCGCTTCCCTTAATTTTCTAGAGAGTAAACAACCCGTTGGAAAATCCTGGCACCAGGATTTATACTTCTGTCCTTCATCTCCAACAAAATCTTGCAAGCTTCCTCTGACCTTTCAACTTTACAAAGCTCTTTAATGAATATAGAATAAGTTTCCCAAGTAGGGTTTAATCCCTTGCTTTTCATGGCATTGAAAATCTCCCATGCTTCATAAATGTGACCCTGGTTTACCTCCCCAACAATCATTGTTGTGATCATTACAACATCAAGTTCATGACCACATTCCTACATTTCCTTAAAGAGGTTAATAGCCTTTTCGTATCTATTCGCTCGAAAAAGATGCTAAACCAATGCAGTGTAGCTCGAAACAATAGGAATGCAACCTACTTCTTTCATGATATCCATTGTTTCAAATGTCTTCTCCAACTGGCCTGTTTTCAAGTAACCATCAACAAGGATCCCATAAACATTTTCATCAGGTGTGCAATTTTTCATTTTCATGACATTGACTAACTGCATACCATCATCCATTTTTCCATTTCTGCACAAACCTTTAACTAGCATGTGGAAAATCCCAGCTGAATGTATCTCTCATGCTATAATACATGTGTAAAAACTGAAGTAGGTTATTGTACTTTGGAATCTAAGGAACACAAGCCTCCTCTAGTTTCTCAATTTTCATCTCTGATTGGCCACAATCGGTTCTGCAAAAAGATGTCTAAAACAGGACTTTGCACAATAAAAAAAATAGGATGTGAATATGTGAATGTATCTCTCATGCTGTAATACCTGTGCAAAATTTGAAGTAGGTTATTGTACTTTGGCATCTAAGGAACACAAACCTCCTCCAGTTTCTCAAATTTCATTTCTGATTGGCCACAATCGGTTCGGAAAAAAGATGACTAAACATGACATTTCTAGAAAATGTGCCTTCAAAGATTCTCCAAGTGACATGTTTTGAGTAGATTGTTCTTGTTGTGCCAAAAGTGAGTTTCTTGGACTCTATGAGTATTCTTGGATGGTGCTGATGGTGTAATTTGGCTAGTAGGCTGACTAGCAAAAGATAAAAAGACATTTGACTGAATGAATGTCTCCCAAGTGATGTTCATTTGTGCAAGCTGATGCAATACAATGATTTTGATGAGGACGTGGTGAAAAAGGTTGGCTTGATGATCACTTTGTCTATGTTGCACCTTCTCTGTCATTTTATCCAAGCTCTTGTAGAGGTAGTAGGATAGGTTAAGTGGTTTTAACCCTGTGAAATGAATGAAAAATCTGACATGATACTTGTACAATATTGAGGATCTTCCCTCACATATAAAATACTTCATAATGACCCTCATCAATGGAGCAAACTTCTCAAGGAGTTGTCCGAAAGGATTTTTTTTTTCTTAATGATGTCTTTGCAGTGACCTTTGATGAAGGGTTTGTAATTTTGCACATCCAAGTCTAGGATCTTAAACCACTTTTCCCCACTGATTGGTATCCCTGTGGCTGAATGCGGACCATGATGGTATGACTGAGATAATGATGATGACATTTCAATGATGACACATCCCAATGAGTGATGGAAATGACCAAAACATGGAAATTTTTGAAAGGAGTAGTAATAGACCTAGACACACTAGCCAGTGACCAAATTTTTATTTTGAAAACCTAATGAAATGATAAAAATTTGACTTGAGACAATAACAAAAACCTTGTAAGAGCATATTTGATCACTGGTGACAGGAATAACTGACTGACACTAACATAACCATAGAAACAATTGAGTTTTACCATTAAGACATGAATAACATTGTTCATAAACTGAAACAATTCTCAATGTGATTATTGCCCTTCGGATTAGGCCCCCGTTCATCATTGTCTCACTTGCAATCAATAAATGTGGGTCCCCAACCATCATTGTAGGTCATTAAAACCAGAGTTAATAATAAAAACATACCACATCAATCTTCAAGATCTCTGCATGATCTTGTTCCACCATTCATTTGCACTTTGAATGGACATTTCTTTGTTCATTTGCCTCTGCAAATTCTCCTTAAGAGTACCAATTGCCAACAAATTTATCTCTATGGTTGTTGAAAGGAAATTTGTAGTCAATAATGGATATAGAAGCATTATAAGGTTGTAGTCAATAGATAGTATAAGACAACTATCCTGAAAATATAAAATGGTTACAAGCTCAAGATTAGCATTAGATAATTAATGTTGTTAATTGGTAGATGTTGAATCATAGAAACTATATACATTAAAGGATAAGTTAGAGAATTTGATTTTATAAAAAAAGATAATAAATATAAATACATACAGATATTCTATACTTGCTAGGAATTTTACTAATTTTATATTATTTCTCTTGCAGGTTTGAGTTTTGGCTTATAGATCAATTTGAAATTTCAATTGTGGAATATTTATTGAGATGTCAAACATCGATCGCGGGAAGAAAAGATCAAGACAAAATGATCTATCATCATACTTTCAAAGACCTCAATCCAAGGATCCACATTATCTTCATGCTTCGAGCTCTTTTGAGCAACCTATCACTGAAAGAGATGTCAACTCTTGTGAGAATGCATCTAATATCCAAATAATAGATAAGGAAATATGTTCCTCTGGTGATCAAAGTGAGATAAATGCATTTTCACCAGAAATTGGCAGTACAAATGTTGAAAATGTTTCATTGGAAAAGAACACAACCAATTCATGAAAAAGACAAAAAGGCTACTGGGACATAGGGAGAGGCTTCCAACCAGATTGGGTCTCAAAATTTCCATTTATTGAACCACTACCTCCAAAAAATGTGAAAGAGAAACCAAAAGTTAGATGCAATATATGTAGTTGGAAACTTGGCACGCCAACGACATTTCAGATGAAGTTAGATACAATTGAGAAGCATGTAGGAAAGGTGTATGAAAAGAAAATTGTATATGGAGAGGAGAAATCTATTGTTAGATGGAAATCTTCCAAGGAATGTTGACATGTCAAATATGCTAATGAATATAATGAATATTTAATAAGTAAGAAAAAACTCGAGGCGGGTGGAGGAAGCATCACATCTCTATCCGAAAAGATGATGGAAATAAATTTGTTATCCAATACAATTCAATTAAGCACTGCATTTCACATCTTATCTAAAGGGCGTCCTATGATAGGTTATCCGAATTACATGAAATATCTATCTTTTTTTCAAATGCCAAAATTTCCATCTTCTCATTGGTCTTTAACGAGTGGTTGGGAATGGGCAAAATATCTAGCTCAAGTAGAACATGATGATATGAAAGAGAAGATTGCAAGTGCTAGGTTTTTGTCATTGTCTTTGGATGAGGTTACAACTATTGATAATACTTCATGGATTTGTATGAGTATTTATATGGTTAATGACCATATTAGGCATTCCTATCTACTTTGGGGTTCATAAAATGAAGGAGAATTCTATATTTGAAAATATTTATGAACTGGTTAATAATAGTTTGAAGGAAAGTGGTGGTATGGATCCTTTAATGATTGCAAAAAAATTGGTATGTGTTGGAGCAGATGGAGCATTAGTAATGCAAGGACAAAGGAATGACCTTTGTGTTAGACTAAAACTATCAGCTTCACCGTATATGTTGAGTATTCATTGTATGGCTCATAAGATAAATCTTGCATTTAAAATAGTAAGCAAATTTCCATCGGTTTCAAAAGTTGAAGATCTTGTACGCGAGGCTTATGCATATTTTTCTCGTAGTCCCAAACGATTTTCAGAGTTTAAAAAATTTGTCGACGGTGTTACAAATGGAAACAAGCTATTAAAATATGTTGATACAAGATGGATCTCATTGAATGGACCATCTCAAATATTATTTTGTGACTACCAGTCCTTGGTAGGGGTGATGTATGAAATCGCTTCAGTGTAGATAAAGCTCAAGATCTTCTCTTTCGACTAACTGACATAGATACATTATTAACATTGGTTGGAATTCTTACTATGCTAGATGAAATGAATGTCCTTGCGGAAATGTCACAAAGTCACACAATGCATATTGCAGAATACACAAATGCAAGAAAATTTGCATGCCTTTCATTGGATATTTTGTATAAAATGCCAGAGTCTTTCGCGGGTCCACGATTTACAAATTGGACTACGATCACTGATACATAAAATACTGAAAATTATTTGAAGTTTGATCAAAAAGGTATACTATGTATGGAAGTGCATGGGTATATGGTTCCTTTTCATTATATTGATAAGATAGGATGAACCAACAAAGAGCACCCTGTTCCAAGAGACTTATTCGACAATGTTGTCATTTCATTGAGACACAACTTGATAGAAATTGAAAAATCACTTTCATTGGAGATAAGAGAACGATTCCCTCGAGATGAATTGTTGGAGGCCATGTCTGTGGTGTACCCTGAATATTGGAACAATATAAAATGTCAACCTACTTTAAAATGTGACTTTGTGGCAAAATTAAATACTTTAGTTGATCACTTTTGCAAGAAGGTTGAGATACATGGAAAACACGTTGAAGGCATTTTGGATCAATCGAAATTGTTTCAACAATGTAACGACCCTTCTTAAATAGGTGTATATGATAATTAATTTAATAATATAATTGTCCTAAAAGAGTAGCTAAACCTTAATTATTTCTTAAAATAACATTTACTAATTAATTATTATTAATTAGTTATTCATGATTTTTTTATGATTAATTGAAGTATTAATTAATTCATTAATTAATAAGGTAAATAAATAAAAAAGAAGGATAATAAATTATATTATTAAATTAATTTACATACCCGATACGGGATGACATATTAACTACAAGGGATAAGATATTAAATAAAGGGGATAAGGGGCATTAACGGGAAGGGATAAGGAGGTAATAAATGAGTTAGGTAGAGAGTAAATGAGGGGGGGGAAGTCGGTGAAGGAGGGATAAGGAAGGGAAGGAGTTTGACGGGAGGCATGCTACGGGAGGTTGGGGGATGGATTTTGAGAGCTCTGGATTTGCAGAGAGAGTGAAATTTTGGGAGTAGGATTGTATCAGTGCACCGGGGTTGCTGGGGGTTTTGGGCACAGGGGCCAGGATATCCGTTGATATCCTGGAGCTAGGGAGTTACCTAGTTGGCAGGGAGGAACTAGGTTTTGGGCAGTGTTTTACGGTGCAGCAGCGGTCAAGAAGGCGTTTGGACAAACAGAGGGTATTTAGCATCAGGTTCAGGTATTTATTTAGAATTATGCATTGTTTTTGTATTAATTTGTTATTAAATTTATTATTCATTGTTAAATTTACATGCGTACGTGTTAAAATATTTTGGAATTATTGAACTTCATAAACTTAGTAGAAATTACTGTCTTGTTGTAGAATTACTAGATGTTAAATTAAATTCGGCTCCTACATATGGTATCACAACCCTGGTTCAAAATATGGAACCAAGGGCCTACCTAACCATCCATAAATTTAAATAAACACTCCTATTTAATTATAGTAAATCCCTAAATAAATGTATTAGGGTAAATATAAATTTGGGCCTTAAGGGCCAAGTTCCCAGTTCAAATTCCCCTCCTCTTAACCTGCAAACCAAACCAAACGCACTATTATTTTGATAATAGATAAACAAATCTAAATATAAATAAACAAAATGAATTGAAAAAGAATATTGCATTACACATCCTATAATTGTTAGTCGTGCATATTTTTCTGAAATGAATTAACCATAAAAATAATGCTAAAAACTGTTGCTAATAAAACCTCAATAATTCTAAAAATAAAAAGCCAGCTATGCAGCATACAAGGGATTGGTCATGTGTTTGTTTGTATGAATACGAGGGATTGGAATTTGGCTTCACCTGCAAGGCTTGATAGATGGTTTAAGAGTTGTAAGAGAGGATTAATGACGCCTCTTCCCTCGTCCATGGAGACGTTTGCATTATCGTCAGGTTTCAGGTTCCATCCCACGGATGAGGAACTTATCTTCAACTATCTCAAGGGAAAACTGAAAAATGGCCTCAAAGCATCAGAGGTCGAGGTTATTCCCAAGGTCGACCTTTACAGATGCGAGCCCTGGGACTTTCCTGAGAAATCCTTCCTGCCGAACACTGACATGGAGTGGTATTTCTTTAGTCCTCGTGATAGGAAGTACCCCAATGGTTCACGCACTAATAGGGCTACTGAAGCTGGGTATTGGAAATCCACGAACAAGGATCATAAAGTTTACTCTCCGACAAGCACAATAGGAATAAAAAAAACACTAGTTTTCTATAGAGGTCAGGCTCCACACGGTGACGAATTGATTGGGTAATGCATGAATATCGTCTTGAGGAAAATCAATGTGAGGCAGGACCTTGTTTGCAGGTATTCTTTTATTTATTTATTTATTCTTTAGGATGTCCAACGGAATGCTTATATGCGCGTGGCCAGGAAGCAACCCGTATGACAAATCGACCTCACTATGACAACCGGGTGCAGTATAACAATCATCCCAAGCCCTACGTAGTGACTCGATCCCGGCTTTAGGATGTTGTTTTTCAATGAAATGTATTTGATTGGATACTTGCTGGTCGTAACAACGTTGTCGCAACGCTCTCCACAAAATCCACGCATGCCATCATGGAGCCAACCCCGGATCGAATCCCTGCACAGACCCAACACTCCACCGGATTCTGAGAATAACCAAATGAAACAAACAGAAAACAAATGCAATGCTCGATTCCCAGCTGAACCCAGACGCTACAAAGCTGCTAGAAAATACACAAGCATAGGGATGCTACACTGCTTTGCTATGCTGGAAGACGTTGCCGCCACTGCTTATCTATTCCCCACATAGGTTTCCCCGCATCAGAACTCCCATGCTTCTCTTTCCAGTTCTGATCCAGCCCCAATCGGTAGGTAGGCGTGCCTAAGAATCATTAAGTACTCCGCCAGGGGCAAAAGGAAGCATCTTAGCCATGAATTCTAGCTTCCCCACCCACCTCACTAAGCATACTGCTGAACAATGTACATATACTTGGCAGAATCACAAATTCTGTAATTGCTTCACATTTAAAGTTATTCTTTGGAGAAAACTCTAAACTTAGCCATGTACTGACTCAATTTATGAAGAGTTGCCTACCCACAGAACCCAAACTAAGTATCTCCCCATGGCGCGTACACTTGGCGAACATGCATGACCCAATTTACAATCTATTCTGTTTCACTATCTTTTCTACCTCTTGACAAGCAATCTGATAAAGGAAATAAAATATGCCTGAATCACTAGCTCAAAAACGGGTTGGTTTCGGTGGAGGATCCCTATAAATACCCCCAATTATTTTCTAGCTATTCCAACGCTCATAAAGAAAGCCAAATCAAACCAAATGCATTGGTCATGTAGGATACGAGTAGGCCCCGTTCGATAGGCTCAGAAAGGTGTCTCCAGGGCCTCCTACATAGCCACCAGACCAACTTACAGGTGAACAAACGCTGGCCAGAAAGGCCATCAAGAATTAGGCGTAGGATTAAAAAGATTCAAAACAGTCTCTAATTCGAATCACGTCTCTGAATCAAATCAAATACTTAAAAAAAAAAAAAAACGCAACAAAAAAAAAGAATATAATGAAATTTATTTTTTTATTTTTATTTCTTTTTCATAATTCAAAACCTTTGTAAACAAGTTTTCATAGTTTCTACTATCAATAGGCACCAGAGCAATTAATATTATATATATTGAAATCTATATTGTGCAATGTAAAGTACTTTTACATCAGATCATATATCTCTAGATGTATGCATCCTCAAACAATATATTAAAACTTGGAAAACTTTCTAACCAGAAGTAATGAAAACAGACCAAAGAGGAAAGATTACAGATTTGGGAAAAATAGAGTAAATTAGTACATTCAAAACCCCAATAACTCTAAAAAAAAAAATTTTGAGACAAGGGAAAACGTACCTCCAGGATCAAGGTTTCTCCGACAACGAATTCGCAATGAAGAAAGCGCTGGAACATCAGTGACCATATCAATATACTCCGTTTCTTCAAACGATCTGGCAGCAGATACAACAATGGCCAGCGCTAGAAAAGTGCTCGAAAAAATGGCAAGGATGCGAGCCATGGCGGGAGGGATTCTTGGAACCTCTGAACAGAGCAAAGGCAAGATCTGTGGTGAAGAAAGAATGATGCGAGGAAGGTCTCGGTGGATGAGAAGGAGGCAACAGAGGAAGGACGCGTAGGGTTCGAAGAGCTGGCAGGTGTAGGGTTTGTAAGAATAAGTGGGCACGTGGGCTTCATGCATGCCCGCCCTTTATTAGCATAGGTTGCGTTTAAAATTATTTATTCAAATTTATATATGTTTTTTTTTAATTTAGTTATTTAATTTATTAATTTTATTTTTATTTTTATTTTTATTTATTTTTATTTTTATTTTTATTTTATTTTATTTTTTTCATTTAATTATTTATTATCGTGAATTGTAGATTATTTGTTTATTCTAAATGAATAATGATAAATTAATATATTAAATAAATAAATAATCTATTATCATTAATTTATTTAATATATTAACAATAAACAAGGATTTTAAAATTTAAATTAATTAATTTAAAACTAAGTATATTAATTAAAATTAATTATGATTAATTAATTAAATTAAAATCTTTTGGAGTCCGCGGGGATCGAACCCCGGACCTCCCCACCGGTCAAAGTCTTGGCAAAGGCCGTCCAACCGACGCACCACACTGTATTACTTTTACAAATAATTTCACATATAAATACTTTAACTGTCATACCCAAGACCACCCACCAAGCGAAGCGTCTTAAGAAGAACACTAACACCAAAAAATACATAGCATTGGTGAACGCCGAAACGTGGTTGGCAATTGTGGATAAGTATTTAGATGCCACGGTTTAATCCTATTTAATCATTAAACGTGGTAATTATATAACCTTACAACAAATTTTTTTTTTATGTGATTAGGTAAATGTTAAAAAGTAAACATGTTAACGGATGTCTTGATAAATGCAAGAAAGTTATGAACAATAATTCGGACCCATTGATTTTGGAGGACGACTAAGAATATGCCAGCATCTTCAATGCATAGCCATCTGATTAGGGTTTAAGGTTAAATAAGATTTAAAGATCATTAATTGTGCCCACTGTCAATAGGTGTACGCATATCGGCGTAAATTAATAAACATAAGGTCGAAAGTCATTTTAATCAAATTGTAAGCGTAAATTAAAAGGGCTTAGACTAGGACAAGCGGGAAGGAGGCAACATATGCACTAGAAGAGTAAGCATAGGAAGTGGCGAGTAAGGTGCAAAGCTAGCGTAGCTACAGGGCAAAGGAACCAATAGTTATTTTCATAGGGGCAAAGAAACCAAGCTTAGAAGCTTAAACCTAACCCTAACCTAGCCAATCCCCTAATGGAGTAATGTATGTTTACAGACAAGTAAAGAAAACTTACGCCTAACCCTGTTTCTAGTTTGAGTAGCACCAATTTGAAACATCCTGGAACTCACCCTGACAACTCTGGTGGATGCAGGTCAAAGCATATGGGATGGTCAGGACTCGAGAGAGTCGAGGTAGGGGAGTGTCGTCGCAAGCACTGCCAACACTGCCAATGCCACCACCACCATCGCCCGAACTAGCCCTCATACTGCGCTCGTTGGAAGCCATCAACGAGACTTTAAAGGGGCGACAACCGGCAGGGACTGAAGTGGAACCCCCACCGTCTGGAATGGGTAATCCAGAAGCGTCAAGGGATTCAGGGGGAGGACCTTCACCTGAAGACATCACGCGGGAATTGCAGAAGATCAAACTTTCGGAGTTTGCTGGGGGTCGCGCCAGCGAACGCGCGGAAGCATGGTTGGAAGGCATGACAAGGTGTTTTGCCTTAAGGGACTATTCGTCCAATTCAAAGGCAAAGATCGCCATTTTTCGGTTAAGAGACAATGCTTTGAACTGGTGGGGAAACCTGGAAAGACAACTGCACCTTACCCCATACACAGTATCTTGGGAACTTTTCGAGGAGAGGTTTAGGAGGAAATATCTACCAACATACTACGAGGAACAACAGGTAGGGGCATTTCATGCCTTAGTACAGGGAAACAGAACTGTAGAAGAATATGAGATCAGGTTTGTGGAACTGGTCAAATATGTGTCATATATGGATAACGACCAATGACAGGCAGAGCACTTCGTCTATGGATTGAACCCTAGGATAAGAGATATGGTACGGATGTGGAAACCGTCTTCAGTGGCAGAGGCGGTGGAAAATGTGCGTTATGCGGAAGAACATATGAACTTGACCAGGGGTACAAGACCGACATTTCTACATCGCCCGGGGTTCATAAGAAAGGCCCTGAGGACATTTCCTAGGGGAGGGGGGTCAAGGTCACCGCCATATGGTAGAAAAGTTGCGCCAAGGACAATAGCTACAGGGATTTCAATGGCAGCAAGTGTAGCATCTCGTTCATCGCCAACGGTGCAGATAGGACCACGACCATCTTAGGGAACAACGAGTAGGGGCAGGGGTTCCAGAGGAAGGAACTCATTTCAGAGGCAGTCACATAACAACGCATAGGTTCAATCTCATGTTACCTGTTGGAGGTACGAAGGACCCCATTACCAGCGCGACTGCCTAGAGTTACAATCAGGGTTCGTACATAGAGAAGGAAAGGCACCGATGGGGAGAGCAAGTAGCAACCACCAGATTTACGCAGCGGTTAATAACCGCCAGGCTGAACATCAATCCACGGTGGTGGAGTCATCAGGTATGCTAAACCATATCAATATTAAGATTTTGTTTGATTCTGGTGCGACAAATAGTTTTATTTCACCATCTGCATTAGAAAAGAGTGGGTTGGCAGCCTACGAGCACGATGACTTTAAACAAGTCGAGATGGCTTCAGGGGAAAAACAAGCGGTAGGACCTAGTGTTGATAATTGTATAGTAGACCTGGGAGTGTGTACTACCAGGTTGAAGGTATACATCACTTCTCTTGGGGCATATGACCTAATCATTGGAATGGATTGGTTAGTAGCTCATCGAGCTTTGGTCGATTGTTTCGCAAAGAGGGTGCTTTGTGTCGATGATGAAGGAAGACCAATAGAGATCCAGGGTGTACAGAGAAAAGTGTCGTTACGCTTTATATCCACTATGAAGGTTAAGCGATGCTTGAGACAAGGGTGTCGACTTTATGTAGTGGAAGCAGTGAATGAAAGGAAGGGACCCTCATTGGATTAGTACTCGGTATTGTCAGAATTTCAGGACGTTTTTCCGAATGAGTTACCAGGGTTACCTCCTGAGAGGGAGCTTGATTTTACTATTGAGCTAAAACCTGGTGCAAAACCAATCTCCAAGACTCCGTATCGAATGACATCATCGGAACTTTTTGAATTGCAAATGCAGTTGAAAGAGTTACTAGACTTAGGGCTAATAAGGCCCAGTGTCTCACCTTGGGGTGCACCGGTAATTTTTGTAAAGAAGAAGGATGGATCCTTACGACTGTGTATAGACTACAGGGACTTGAACCATGCTACAGTGAAAAATAGGTACCCAATGCAGCGAATAGATGACCTCTTCGATCAAATGAAAGGAGCAGCGATATTCTCAAAGATTGATTTGCGATCAGGGTATCATCAGTTAAGGATTAAGGAAGGTGATATCCCAAAAACTGCCTTCTGAACTCGGTTTGGACATTACGAGTTTGTTGTAGTACCTTTCGGATTGACCAATGCGCCAGCAGTATTCATGAGCCTCATGAACGACGTATTCCGGAAGTACTTAGACCGTTTTGTGCAAGTCTTTTTAGATGACATCCTCATCTATTCCAAAAATGAAAGAGAACACGAGGAACACTTGCGAATAGTGTTGTCCTGCCTTAGAGAGAACAAATTGTATGGGAAGTTTTCGAAGTGTTCCTTCTTCCAGAAAGAGATCCACTATTTAGGTCATATCATTTTCGGCGAAGGAATCTCTGTGGAACCAGAAAAGGTAAAGGCCATTATGGAGTGGCCAGTGCCGAAAAATGCCCATGAGGTGAGAAGCTTCATGGGGCTAGCAGGTTATTACCGGAGATTTGTAGAAGGATTCTCAAAAATAGCGAAACCCATCACCACTTTGCAATGCAAGGGGGTCAGGTATGAATGGATAGAAGAATGTGATAGTGCATTCATTGAGCTTAAGAGGTTACTAACTAGTGCGCCAATTCTACGAGTGCCGGATATGGAAAAGGATTTAACGGTCTGCACGGATGCCTCAAAGAAAGGGTTGGGGGCCGTGCTAATGCAGGATGGAGGAGTGATAGCTTATGCACCAAGGAAGTTGAAGAAGCACGAAGAGTTATACATGACTCATGATTTAGAGTTGGCAGCTATAATGCTAGCTCTGAAACTTTGGAGGCACTATCTTGTTGGGCGAAACTTTGAGCTCAAAACGGACCATCAAAGTTTAAAACATCTCTTCACTCAAAGAGATCTGAATGCCAGGCAAAGGCGATGGAGTGAGTTTATGAGTGAGTACG
>JASDQU010790159.1:509253-553406 GCA_032191745.1 Picea mariana | reverse complement strand
GAAATTTCGATCCGCAACGATATGGTAGAGTTTGTTTATATTCTGATCATGTGTCACCGTATTTATGATGTCATGGGTTTGCATTTATATGTATTAGGTGATGTTGTTAATTTCTTATTTGTTATTTCCTATTGCACTTCGCCGTTCATAGACGTAACGAAGGGGGTCGTTACACCTTGGCAGCCGTCCAAGTAGTTCAACGTTTCCAACACTATATCCTCTCTCACAAGACTATGGTAATTTCTACCTGCAACCCTATGCAACACATTCTCACATGTCAACTGCTAGGGGGGAAATACTCCAAATGGATCGTGATACTCCAGGAGTTTGACTTGGAATTCGAATGTGCTAAGTCCAAGAAATCCTTAGTGTTTTTCGAGGTTATATGTGACTTTCCCTACTCTGAGACGAAAAAGGTGGTAGCCGATTCATTACCTGATGAATCCCTTTTCCTGATTAGTTCCGATGATCTTTGGTATAGAGATATCATCATATATCTCCAAACCCAAACTCTCCAGTCCAATTTTTCTAGTACTGACCACCGTCGAATATGCTACCAAGCCCATAAGTATATCATCCTCGGTGATACTCTTTATTGCCGTGGGACTGAATCAGTTTTTCGACGCGGCCTCACGTTTGACGAGGCTGAGAAATCCCTAAATGACTGCCATTCGGGAGCCTGTGGTGGTCGCATGTCAGGGTATGCCACCGCCCAGAAAATCTTGTGAGCTGGGTATTTTGGCCCTCTTTATTTAACGATTGTATAATTGCCATCCAAAAATGCCACGCTTGCCAGACCTACAACCATAAAATACGATCACATCCTACTCCTCTTCACCCTGTGGTCTCCATCAGTCCTTTTGCGAAATGGGGTATCGATTTCATGACATGTCACCCTCACTCGGCCAGGGGGCATGGATACATTATTGTAGCCGTAGACTATTTTACGAAATGGRCCGAGGCAATGCTGACATTTGACAACATTGGAAAGACCACAACATTATTCATATTCAATCACATCATAGCTCGTTTTGGTGTTCCTCAGGCTATCGTCATCGATCACGGTAGCCACTTTAGAAACTTCATGATGTCYGAACTCACTGAAAAGTTGGGTCTTCACCATGAAAACTCAATGTCCTATTACCCACAAGCCAACGAAGAAGTTGAAGTAATTAACAAAGTCCTCATAACCATRCTTCGACGAATGATAGAGATTCACAAAACGAGTTGGCACAGAATGTTGTTTTCAACATTGTGGGCTTACCGGACGTCCGTTAAGTCTGCTACTGGGTTTACACCATTCTGGTTAGTCTATGGTCTAGAAGCCATCCTGCCGATTGAATGTGAGATACCCTCCCTAAAACTAGTCGTCGAACTCCTACCAAACACTTCTGCCGAAGAAGAACGTTTGTTGTATCTCATGCGATTGAACGAAACTTGACACGATGCTACCCTAGTCATAGAAGCCAAGAAGAAATGTGTCAAGGTCCAATACGACAAACATGTCAAGCCTCACGTTTTCTCCGAAGGTGATCTGGTTCTCCTTTACGAACAAGATCGGGATATGCTAGGAGCTGGAAAATTTGAAGCTATGTGGCGAGGTCCTTACATCGTTAAATGAGTGATGGAGAAAGGAGCTTATGAGTTAGTAGATTACGATGGTATCCCTTTGAGTGAACCTAGAAATGGGTTGTACTTAAAGAAGTACTATGCCTAAGATCACCTGTGCATGAGTACTTGTATTTTATTGCATCATACTTCTTGTGTGTTACTATAGTATGATTTTTTCGTTATTTGGTATTTACCCTTATGTTACATTGTGATTGGTTTCCAGATGTCTGAGTCTTCGCTACCCCACATTAGCTTCACTGATGGCGCTAGCCGTAGTACTCAGAATCTTTCTTCTGTTGCTTGGGCAATTTACACCCCTACAAACAAACTTATCACTCTACGAGGTGTGTGTCTCGGTCGTGTGACCAACAATATTGCAGAGTATAGCACCGTTATCGAATTGTTGATTGATACTATATCGCTCAGTATTCGTCACTTGGTTGTACGACTCGATTAGCAGCTAGTAGTACTACAGTTAAGTAATGTCTATGCTATTCGAAGTTCTACTTTATTACGGGTATATTTACGAATTTGCCTCTTGGAACATTATTTTGATTATATTGAGTATCAACATATTCCTATATGTCTAAATACATTAACTAATGCATTGGCTAACTATGTATTAGACAGACATTTGGGCCATTTATAAACCAATCACATCACATGTATCACATAACACAAGATAAGCCGGTAGAAGCCATATATATGTATATAACGATCAAAAGTTTTTTACAAAAAGTTCTGTCCAAGGACCAAAATTTCAAAATCTGAAGCTTGTGGCTTCTACAAAGTAACGTCATGGGTGACGCTCGTGATAACACACGACTGCCTGAGCAACCTTATGAAGAAGTCAACCAATAGACTCTGACACACCCACAGTATGGCGCTGATAACACCGAGGGACTTCTCCGATAGTCATGTCCGGAATGTCAGCAGTCAACCCCTCCAAGTTTTGCTCCACTGCCTCATAGTCTTTAGCATCAAAACATGGCACTGGAGCCACCTCTCCTCGTCGCTGAATAGGAGACGTACCTGGAGGTCAGTATGGCCCCACATCTATGTCATTCAAAAGAGAATTTTTGATCAGTTCTTGGGAAAACGTAAAAACATTTGCATATGATAAAAATTAAAAAAAAATCTAAAAGAACAAAATGTGTACTTCTTACCTAGATCTCCCCACTGAGCGTCCTCAGATAAGGCCAAATCCGGATCCCCTCGGAAATCCAATCCGGCATAGGCATAATCGTCGACCATCAACATCTGTGGCCGCAACCAGTCAAAGAAGGAATCATTGTATTTGATGATAGGCCCAGCTACATGTCGGGCCATGAGGTTGCACCACCTCAACATCCTCAGATCTTGTGGGGCTGGTAAACCCCACTCAACCTGTAATCTTAGCAAGGGGACCCTCTCAAGAAATAAGGACACCAAAAGTGAGCCGTACCCGAATTGCTTCAGGTTACCTCTCTTGCATTTTGTCAACTGCCTCTTCATACTGCGGAGAAATGTGTCCACCCAGTTGAAGACTCGTGGGTCTATACACTTGATGGTGTATTGGAAGTAGCTCTGGAGAGCCATGTGTGGAGCTGCGCTCCCAGCCATGCGAGCAATGGTGAACAAGATGGTGCGAAGGGTCAAATCCTGGACCCCCCAAATAACCACCTTTCCTTTGCTTCTTTCCACCTATGGAACACAGTACTGATGACAATACTCACTCATAGGCAGCCCACCACTCCGACTACCAGTCAAGCTAGCATGGTACCCACGCCGTGACAGTCCTGTCAGGAAGTAAACGTCCTCGTATCCAAGGACAATGTGTGGACCCCCACGTGGAATACTTGTTGGTCCACATCCCACATATGAATGAGGTACTCCAACAACCTGACTTGGGCCCTCATGCCCGGGATCCGAAATAATTTCAAGAGACCACAGTCTCGAAGAGTGGAAACAGTGCCCAGGTCATTCCTGACAATAGCATCATCCTCTTCATGCTCTCTTTCGCGCCACTCCAGCATCGTGATGGTTAAATGTCTGCACAAGAACCATAAGAAGAGAGTCAACAACTCATTTCAAGCCTTGGAATATTTTTCATTGAGCAAAAATCAAAGTAAATTTCCATTTTGCGGCCTTCGCAGGTGCCCCTTTAGCACAATGCAAGGTTCTCGCAAGTGCCTTTGGGGCCACCTGCGAGAATCATGCATTCTTGCAGGTCCTATATGGCTAGCTTGTGAGAACGCCTGGGCGCAAGTTTTGGCCCTAAAACAAACTCAAAAACTTGAAATTTTCCAATGAAAACAAAAAATTAAACCATGAAAAGGTAGAAGACAGAGAGCTTACCTCGCTAATGGAGACAGTTCGCCAAATGGTTGCTTGTACCTTCCGCACTCGAGCACTGAAATTCAAGGGCAAAAGAGGGGTTTTGGGCACAATTCTTGGCAAAGTCACAATGACTATGGTAAAAGTCCTTTTACCCACTTATATTTACTTTTTTACCATATTTGTTGATTTTTATATTGTTTTATTTCATCAAACCTAATGCCTAATAGCCCTATGAGTGCGACTTTTTGCAGATATAACGACTTTGAAGTCTACACGAAGGAGTACGGATATTTTCTTTTTTTCATCGCATGCTTGATTGTTTTTTATGGTTTTTAGACAAAACCTTGAGCTTGGTCTTTGTTCCTTCTCACGCTCGAAAATACATGAGAACGTAATTGAGCACACTTTTATGACTTTTTCAGGCTCATCAAGGTTATATGAAAAAGGAACCTTCTGAAGTCCTCTTTAAGCTCTTTTCAAACTCTCTAAACATGAAAAGATTGCTGAGGGATCTTGCTATTTTCACGCTCGTTAAAGTATTTGAAGAAAGCGTCTGTTGAGCAATAATTTATCTCTTTTTTGGTCTCATCAGACTACTTTACAAAAAAGGAACTGAGAGAGTTCTCTTTTGAGTGTTTTCCCAGACTCTATAATCATGAAAAACCTTTGAGTTTTCTATCTTTGGACTCATTAAACAAACTTCAAAAGACCCCTAATGGGACCGAACCACTCTTTCCTAGGGTTCGTTAAACATACTCCGAGGGACTCGTCCGAAGGATGAGCTTACATCAACAAGCATATGTTATCCTCCTCAAGCTTGTGTAAAAATAAAGAGGTACTCACCAGAAATGGTGGGGGAAAATTTGGGAAAGGGATGTGTTTTCGTATCCATATTATTGGCAGTAAGTGTTGCTCTTGAACATGACACCCCTATTCACTATTTGAAGCCAATTTGGGAAATCCATTTGTCTCTCATTCGACTTGCTACAAGGTCATATTTTGAGTCATCTCTGAGTCAGTGCTGCCAAATCCTTGGTCATGTCGTTCATATGTTCAAGAGAAGTTCATCTAAAAACTTTATTTGAGTCGGTCATCTGCAGTTTTCCATTCTTACCAAGTCAGCCTTCCCTGTGTCCATTGTCATCTATATTCATACTCTATTTCACCTTCAAAATCTGTTACTTATTTAGTGTCATTGATGGGGGATACATCAAGGCCCTCCTGTGACGAGTCTTGTCTCGTCGACTCCAAATCATTATCCGGAAACAAGACTTAGAAATTATTTGGTACCTTGGAACTTGCATGCCTCAATGGCAGGTTCTCTCGCTTTCGACAGTGGAATTTCATTATTGACCCCTGATTGGGAGATTCCATTAAATGTTCGACCTCAGCTCATTTATTCACATTCATTGGATTGTACTAGTGTACCTTGGGAATCATTGTCATTAATAGTGATTTCCCTCGCACTTGTTAACGGTTGCATCAATGACCGGTAATCAAGTGGTTTCTACCATGTTTGAATTCAGCACATGTAATCACATGGCTAGATTCACACTTTCAGATGATGGGATTGAAGACCCTGTATTTTATCTTTTTGATCCAGGCTGTGATGGAGTATGTATGATTTGCATCGACACATAGATCCACTTTGTATGTCACATGGCTATGTCGTCCTAATTTGAGTCTTCTCGCATAGATCCACAGTGTATTCCTGGTGGCTATGCAGTATTTGTTGATGGCATGGATCCACGGTGTATGTTTGGTGGCCATGACCCACGTTCATGATGTCATCCATTTGTGATCTGAGTATGGGAATGCCTACCTCAGAATTGGTATTATATTCTGCATATGCTTGGTTGTTTGCAGGTTTCCGATTAGGTGCATTCCTGGTTTCCGACACACACACGCAGTTTACAAAGTATTTCGGTTGTCACTGATTCTGACCTCATACTTTGGGGGGCATTCTGTTACACATGATTTTGGTCATCTTGGTGATGTATTAACAATGGTGTATTCAGGCTCCCAACAAGGACTTTTTGCCTGAGAAAAGTGGATCTTGTCTCCTTCCAGAAAGCATATTTTCAAAGTGAGTTCGCAGCCTGCATATGACCTAGGGTGCGAGAATCCCTCATTCTCACAGGCCACCTACACCTAGGGTGTGAACTTCTCGCAGTTTTCTCCATACATAGGGTGCGAACCTGTTTTCAAGCTTGGAAAAGAGAAGAGGTCTTGAGGGTTATAGAAGGGAATCTTCTAGAAAATGAGTTGGCATTTGTATGGTTTTCATTTTATTGACTTCTCAGATTTGATGGGATCATCCTCATCCATGTAACCATCTCTCCTTCTCCTATATATTGAAAGGTTTCTCATGGAAAAGGTTAAGCAGGATTGAATGGAGAATTGATGTAAGAATTGTGTGAAGAACCCTGCTTGGACAGAGGCTTGAAGGCTCTAGTTGGTCTATCGAGAGGAATTGGATCTTCTTCATGCAAGTACAGAGCAAGCGTGTATGTTGGAACCAAGGGTCACTGAAAGGAAGCTTGCGAAATCAAGGTGATCATGCTGTAKCTTCTACTTTCAATTAATATGATACAATGACATGTCCCTTTCCCATAAAGTCACTCTTACTTTATTGTGTAATTCCTTGATCATATGCATAAGTTGACGTTGAATACATTTTGCTATCTTCACTTTGGTTGGTTTGTGTTGTCTTGGTCTTGACCTCACGAGAGCACCGGAGCGAAGCGGGAGAAACAGAGACCTAAGGAAGCGATATAAAGGTATGTCACTTATTCCTCCTTATTAGCAGATTCAATGATTGCAACTTAGGGAAAGAGTCATGTCCTGTCCTGTTTTTTTCTAGATCCAGGTGGATCTAGAGAGATCTGTTAGTGTCCGCACCTATCGATTAGTCCGATAACATTGAAGATAAGAGAATGATTTCCTCGATATGAATTGTTGGAGGCCATGTCTGTGGTGTACCCTGAATATTGGAACACTATAAAATGTCAACCTACTTTAAAACGTGACTTTGTGGCAAAATTAAATACTTTAGTTGACCACTTTTTCAAGAAGGTTGAGATACATGGAGAACACGTTGAAGGTATTTTGGATCAATCAAAATTGTTTCAACAAGCCACACGCTTCACTGAAACAATGTGGAATCAATTCCACGCTTTGGAGAATCCTCTAGAATATGGTGCAATAACAAGATTATGGACTATTTTAGGTGCTAGCCAATACTTACAAGAAAACATATATGAATATTTCAAATTAGTGTATTTGTGTCAAACCATGATTTTGGGATCAGTGGAGGATGAGAGAATGTTTAGTGCACTATAATTTTTGAAGTCAAAGATGAGGAACAAGTTTGGTAAACATATGGATATATGTTTAAGATTATATGTAACAAAGTATGACATTACCACTTTTCCATATGAAAGAGCACTAACTCTTTGGCGATTCGATTGTGATAGAAGGGGAGAAAACAATATAACAAGTTTCTCTAATGAACTTGATACAAAACATAATTCTTTGGAGGCTCATAATGATAGTCCATCTGGAGAGGGTCTTGTTCATAATGAAGAAAATGAGCACCAAGATGAGAATTGGGAAATTGATATACTATAATATTTGATCTAATCCAATATATATGAGGGCCTAGGGGACACTTATTTCGGTATATGTGTTCCATTGGTGGTGCAAGAAATAGTGAATGGAATAACATAGATGATGTGATTCTTGTGATACATTCTTCCTCTATTTTTGGAGTAGGTCAGAAATTCTTTACCATAGCAAGATTACTATATGCCAATTTGAGGATGCATTTCAGGTAAAAATAGGTTCTATAATTTATATTTTGTGTTTTTCATTGTAACTTTGGAGCCACATTTTCTTGATGCAAGTTATTTTAAGATTGATGTTTTGATATTTAACTATTACATTGTCTCTTTCTTGTATGTGACAGGAAATGAAGTTGGAATTTGATGAAGATGGGACCTATCTCTTCACATAGATAGTGTCCTAGTATTAAAGGGTAGATACCCGATTTAACAAGAATTCCGCTAAGCAAGAATGGGCTCATTCAAGTAGATGAAATTTCTTTGATGTCTTTCTCTAATATGTTGATAAATTTTAATGGTTTGTTTGTTGCATTTTGGAGCATTTTTTCAAGTTTGGAATTTTGTGTTTGTTTTGGTTAAAAATGAAATAGGCCCTTGAATGCTTCTAGTTCTCATTTGATGTTTGATTGAACCTTTTGTTATGGAATGAATGGCTTCATCTGATTTTCATTGAGTCAAGGGTTTGGGTTAAAGTTAAAGACCTTTGTTGAGTAAAAAATTGTTTTTCATCTTTTTGTCATGACATTTATTTGAGAAACATATGGTCTTAGGATTAATATATGTCTTTAGTTATTTTGTGGGCACTCAATGTGTTCTCCATAATTATGATTATTTTTTAAATATGTTTGATGGTCAAGGAAAGATTTTTTTATTTCCTTTCATTTTTTGGCATGACTTGAGCATCTTCACCTTTTAGGATCTACTATGTTTATTTTGTATTTTCTTTGAAAAGACTTATTGATTATTTAGAAAGGGAAATGATCTCTACTTATCTAAGCGAAGAGAAAAATGGTCTATGCACTAGGTTCCTATGCGTACATCATAGGAAACCTATTAGCATGAGACCAACATTCCTCTAATGAAATTATACTTTCATAAATATGGTGGTTGAATTTTAGATTCCATAAAGAATGCTATGCAAACCCCTTTGTTGATTGGATAATTACCTCCATTACCCATACTTTATTGCCACTTACCTTGGAAACCTCCATTCCATACCATGAATAACAACACACATTGTCTTGTTTGTCTTTTAAAGTTTTGTTGGTTGAAATATTAGTGAATGCTACATCAATGAATTGATGTTTAAGGTACCGATGGTTGTATTACTCTTCAAAGCATCAATGTTAGGCCAATGAGCAACACTATGAAGGTGGAAGTGAATGAAGGATAAACATGCTTCATTATTACACATGAGTACATGAAAATCACATCAAGGTAAGCCCATGAAAGTTTTGAGTTTGAATTTACATTCTCTTGTAGATTTATCAATGATTATGAATGCATCATGTCATTGATTTAGGTGTTATATGAATGACTTAGTGAGATATTGGGATAAGAATGTTTACTTCAGTTAGTTATATGGAGATTTATCTCACTTGGTAGTTTTCTTCATGCTTATTGTGGCTCAACGCTTTGCATCCCAATCCATTTATGGCTAGTGTTCTGGGGGCTTATTTTCATTGCTTAGACTTGTTTATTGACATTAAAAGCATTGGAACACCTCACACACATACACATGGTCAATTATCATGTAGTGACTATAACATCACAACAAAAGAACATGTAGAACACTCCCACTTAGTAATAAACCAACACACTAAGTGTGTCACCATAGCACTAAGATATGACACAATATAAATAGTGCTCCAATATCAATCATGGTGCATCAATAACCCATGATTGGATACCATAATATGTTCTAGGGGCAGAAACCAATAACATGCAAGCAACTACTTTCTTTTCTCAAATTTGTGCAGTTCAAACATGTTGGTAAAACCATGCTAGCTAACTACTTGCCAGTCCAGAGAGGAATTCTTAGCATAAGCGCTTTTACAATTGTTGGCATTGGTACTCGTCAAATAGATGAGAGACACTGCTATTGGTTGGCATTGAAATTTACAATAGATCTGTGATGGTGATAATAGGCATTAATGGCATTAATAGTATTGACTCTACTACATAGTTCTAACAACATAGAGAGGGTTTTGGAGAGAGCTCATTCTGATTATGGGGATGTATCACAAACATATATTGAGCTGTTGCAAGTCACATAAGATGCCTTGTAATCATGGCTAAGTGGCATCAACAAGACAGGTTCCAAAGAGAAGTTGATGCTTATAAAAGAACACGTACCAGAATTTGTGAGCCACACACATATCAAAATACTCTTGGTTCTGGAAATATTGTAGGTTATCTTACTATGATGTATCATTTAATCTGGATCAAGCCCTTTGCCAGGAAGGGAAAGCAAAAGATGTTGTTAATAAGTGTGAAAGCTTGGAAAAGGCTGGTATGCTGGACAATGAAGGTTTGAAAATGAATGCAGTAGCACGATGGCATTTAGGCAAGAATGTTTATCTATTTCCATCGTTCATAAAGCACTGACCATTTCAAAGGAGAATATCAAGGCTTCCACTCTTGGAATGGTGTGTAAATTAGTTTGTTAAATGCTAGGGCTGCATGTAAATAGTTATTGCACAGTAACTCTAAGAAGAGATACAACAAATAAAAGAAACAACAAAAACATTAGATGAGGTTAAACAACAAGAATGGCTACATGAAGCAAAGTTGGCTGAAGATTGTGGCACAAGAGACAGACTGCTTGTGTAGTTAAAGACTAAGCAAAAATAAAATGGATCAAGCCAAAAAAAAAAAGAAGCTATGCTGAAAAGAGATTCTTCCATGCCTTCTGCAGAGCTAATGCATGGATCACTTATTAAGGCAGGTTCTTTCCCACCCAATTTTTTTATTGGTTCTATGTTGAATGGCAGCTTCGCTGCTCCAAAACAAGTTAGTAAGGTCATTAGAAATGGAGCTGCAAGAACACACATGAATGAAGATACAAATCTTTTGGACATTGTTGATAAAGGATTCTCATTATCAGTTGATCAAGTTGCAGGTTCCCCATCACCATCTAAAGCAGTGCTACTGTCTTCTTATTCTCGAACATCTGTTCCTGATGGCACATGGCGAACTTAGGGAATTCTAGTTGCACATCTTCAGGAGCATGAGTTAGCTGTCAATGATATTGCAGTTTCACATGATCACACTTTTTTTGTAACTTCCTCAGATGTATTTAAAAAAAAAATTGATCCCACGCCTTGCATCAACGAAAACTGTCAACTTAACATTTCATTGTAAAACCATTAAAAGTTTTCTTATAGATTAACTGCAGTTTGTGAAAGTACAGAACACGCTATGAATGCCTTTTGTTTTCAACCAATTATAAAAAGAAGACAAAATAGTTATCAACATATATCTTCTACATTGTTTCTAAATCATTGTCATATTAGAATGAACATTTCCTCCACTCAATACTTCATTACCTATTCCCTTGTAGTCGAAATCTGCCAATAATTTACATCCAACTTCATTTAAGTTGTCAAAGAAGAAACAATAGTTTTAATCTCGAGTACGTTTCTTCTACCTGGTTACCAGTTTGAACTGCTGCAAGAAATTTGTACTTTTCTTCAAGTATGTGTCCATAAACCCATAAGGTAGTCCCAAAGTTGCTTAAGACTATACTATCTCAGTCAAAAATAATATTATGCATCCCAAAATATACACGAATGAAATTTGAAGAAGTGTTTTCCTGCTTATTGCCCAGTTACACTATTTCAACTAGGGAAATAAAATCCCATCTCACATGATCTATAAACAATGCCCATTAACAGTTCCCAGTGCCTTTACCAATTAGGATGTGGAGAGTAAAATCTCAACTCCCAATTTTTGGATTTGAATTACTGCATAGCAAACAACCAGATACAAATTTCTCCACATCAACTTGCATCTATAGCTAATATTAGCTTCATAAATTAGCCAAGATTTTGATCACTCCAAAGTGTCCAACCTCAGAGCTACGAGCTTCCTAAATAAACTTTATTTGTAACTCTCCTTTTAAAACAAACATCGCTAAATTTATACCACAATCCTTCTTCAAGACTATAGTCTTTAAAGGATTCATGGCATGCATAACTCTACAAGTACTGCAAGACTTATACAATTATACTATTGGCACAAAATCTATGTTAGCGATGTGATCAACATTTTTCACCATTTTAGAGTTTGGCAAAATTGCAATATTTTCATTGGATTCTATCATGTATGAGGGTATGGGATTGACATTTAATTAAGAACACCATACAATCGATAAAACCAGTAAGGCTACTCCAAACATATTACCAAGTATTGAGCATTCTTATGCATAGGTGTACACAGGTCCTAGGGTCACAGGCACATATAACAAAGAATAAAAAATCTGTCTACTATCAACAAAAATGTTCCCAAAATCTAAAACTGCTTTGATACTCTGTTTTAGTGGATCTGAAAATTGCTTAACACAATATGGTTGCTAGAGTTTATTTTTCTTCAACACTTAAACCATATGAGACCACTCCCATGAATGTATTTCTTGCAACTTTGAATGGTGAACCTTAGAGCTATTTCAGATTACAAATTTATGTGAACAAGCAGGGTTCATTTAGGCACAATATGTGTCTGAATTTCCAGGCATGATAAACAAAATTTTAGGTTCACAACTATGACCTTAAAATCAACATACAAACAAAGGGAAAACAGTTGTTATGTATGTTTGAAATTATTCAAAAACGTGCGTTCAAAAAAATGTTATAGTGCATCTCTGTGTTAGTATGGTTATGCCTCAAAATTTTATGATTCTCTTACTGTTACAACCAAAGTAACCGGATCTGAAAATTGTATATTATTGATGGTTTGTTGACAAGAATATGGAAGTATTTCCAGATATAAAAGGACAACCTCTTCAACCAACAATGTCAAGTATATTACAATGAACCAATGATGGGTTTATACAATTATTTCCAGCATGTAATACTCAGATACATCCCTCATACAATTTTTTATTTATTTTTTAACAGGAACATATATGTTTTGATATTAACATTTCCGACATAAATGTCCATTTACAATATTTCAAGTTTGTCAGGACAACTCCCATTGTTCCTCTATAGTCAGGAACCCCCCGTCTCTAATTTTTACATAGCGGTGCTTTTTGAAATATAGATATCCCTTTAGCGACACGAATTCCCCTAACTTAAACACGCATACGAACTGCTTTAGCAAAAGACAAAAAAACATAAGAACACTAATAAGGAATTGGAACCCAATTTTCCTTATCGTTCCATACTAGAGTGCCCATAGGAAGAAGAGTAACTCTATTTGCTTCCGCGTCCGCCTCTTTGTTGTTTCCCCTCAGAACATGGAAGAAGCTAATCTTCTGAAAGAAGCTGACAATCTTTCTAATTCTCTCCATCAATCTAGAAAGGCAAAAATCCTTCGGATTTGAGTTTTCCACTAGCATTTTTATGAGGATCTGAGAATTGCCAATGATCTTTGCTTCCTTGATACGCATCTTTTGCAAAATCTTGAGACCTTGAAGCAATGCCAACGTCTCTACTTGGGTGTTGGTATCTTGGCCTAGGACCCACACATACCTATGCTCAGTTTTTCCTTTCTTGTTTTTTATGAATCCCCCTGCACCTGCATTTCCATGATTTCCTTTTGCCGCCCCATCGAAGGACAAGGAGTAGCAATCCATTTCCTTGTTCCAATTTCTGAAACTTTCTTCTGGCATTCTGATTTTCCAGTCCTTTCTCTTTTCCACTTGGGTATCTGCGTTAGAATAAATTAATCCCAACGATCTTCCCCACTCCACCTCATGAGAGGAGAGGTTTTTATCTGTGAAGCTCCACATATGCTCATTCAGGAATTCTTTGAGGGAGGCTATTGTTCTAGTCATGATGACTTTTGCATTGTGCATTTTCCCTTGGAAGATCCTGTTGTTCCGTTCCAACCAGATTTGCCAGCAGGTAAGTTTTGGCAAAACCAACCACGCGGCCTTGAATGAAATATTGTTTGGGAGCTTTCCGGGGTAACAGTGTAGCCAATTAGTGTTCAATTCGACAAAATTTGTCGGAAGTGTTGTGTTCACTTGGCAGTGGGACATCACTTCGCTCCAAACTTCTAAAGCGTATCTGCATTCCAACATGATGTGGTTGGTGTTTTCTTCATTTTCCAGACACAAGGAACATCTGGAGGGGTCGTGGAAGCCTTTCTTTGCTAGGTTGTCTGCTGTAAGCACTCGATTGTGATGGAGCAACCAATTAAACATATCAATTTTGGGGATGCATTTTTGTTTCCAGAGACCTATCCATAGCGATGGACATGGGGGAACATATGGAAATGCTCGTAGCAATTTGTAACTGTGTGCCATAGAGTATACACCAGAGTGTGCCCCCCATCCTCTTTGATCATTCGTCTTTTCATGCGTTGGAGCCTTCCCTTTAACCTTGGCACACAATTTCAACCAAGCGTTTTCCAGATTATTCGACAAATTTGACTTTCTCCACTCTAGCCAGCCATTTTCTTTCCAAACTGAGATATCCCACAGAGAGATCAGGCCCGCATTCTTCATCCAAAGATGCAATTCCTGAAGCTCATAGACATCCGCAAGGGGAGCCTCGTTCATTATTCGATCTTCCCAGATCTTTATAATCTTCCCATTCCCTGGGATCCAATATAAATTGTCTTGAATGAGCGAATGAGCTTGCATGCACAATTTGTGAATTTGCGATCCATTAGTGACTGTGACAGGTCTGTCAAGGCAATGTTTTCTTGGACCCATAAAATATTTCTTCTAGAGTGCATGCTGCGCCCAGCCATCCTTAGGAGCAATCTGCTTCCAGAGAAGTTTGACGCCCAATGCTAAATTATGCGTTCTCATATCTTTGAAGTTCAGGACTCCCTCTAATAGTGGCTTGGTGACTTTGTCCCAATTGACAAGAGGCAGTCTGTCTCTGTTTTGTTTACCTCCTTTCTAGAAGAATCTTCTTACACATCCTTCCATCTTCCTGAGCGTTCCAAGGGGAGCTAGCACAAGGGAAGCTTGATAAATTGAGAGACTATTTAAAACCGATTTTATAAGCACTGTCTTTCCTGCGATATTCAACCAAGAGAATCCCCAGGCTTGCATTTTATTTTTAAATTTATCAATGATGGGGGTCCAATCCTTACCTGTAAGATTTTTTTGGAAGATAGGTAGCCCAAGGTACTTAAAAGATGTCCAATGCATGGAGCCGCCAAATCCCCAGCATATGGTAATGGAATTGAGATCACTTGGCGTCACGTTCGAACCATAGAAATGGCATTTTTCTAAATTCAGTCTGCTGCCCAAGGCCTCGCAGAACTCGTCCACCACCAACTTGAATTGACTGGCAATATGAACATAAGCTTCCCCAAGGAGGAGGGAATCATCTACGAATAGAGCATGATTAATTTCTTTTACTCCTCTTGCTATTTGGAGGCCTAGAATATCCTGGTCAGTTTTTCTTTTTTCCAGGGCGAAGCTTAAGGAAGAGGCTTGGAGAACAAAGAGCATAGGGGAAAGTGGGCATCCTTGCCTTAGCCCATGCGTGGCTTTGAAGAATTTTTTTGCTCTCCCATTCACTAGTAGAGCGATCCAGGGCTTGGACATACATGCTTTGATCCAATTAATAAAGCCATGCCCAAAACCAAATTTTTGCAAAACTTCGAACAGGAAAGAATGCTAGACCCTGTCAAACGTATTTGCAAAGTCTAGTTTAGCTATCATACATTTTTCTCTTCTCTTCAGACTTGAGTGAAGCGCTTCTTGGACTAAGATTATGTTGTTTGCAATTTGCCTTCCTTGAATAAAGCCCCCTTGCTTCTCATGTATGAGGTTTGAAAGAAGCCCTTTCAATCTGCTGGCGATCACTTTTGTTATGATCTTGTAGCCAATGTTGCACAAAGAAATGGGGCGGAACCTATTGAAGGAATGTGCACCCTTTTATTTCGATATGAGGGCAAGGAACGTGGAATTCGTGCTGCCCCCATTTTTCTTACAGTCTTGGGATTTTAGGATCATTTTATGTAAGTCTTTTTTCACAATCTGCCAGTAAGATTGGATGAAATTTGTCGTGAACCCATCTGGGCCTGGGGATTTATCATGGCTCATGGTGAACAAGGCGTCCTTTATCTCTTTCTTAGTGACCTTAGCCTCTAGCTTCTGATTCATTCTAGCTGTAATTTTAAGAGGTATCTCATTTAGAATCTTGTCAATGCGTCCCTGCACCTCTACTTCATTAAAGAGGATTTTGAAGTGGTTGAAGGCAACCTTTTTGATGCTTGGGAAATTGCCATACGTTTGAGGGCCATCCTTAATTTCTAAGATATAATTGTAACCTCTCCTAGCTTGGGCTTGATTATGGAAATGGGAGGTGTTTCTGTCTCCAGATTTCAACCACAGGCTTCTGGATTTTTGCCTCCAGTATTCCTCCTCCTGTCTGCAAGTGTCTTGAAACTTTTGTTGCATCTCTTCCTCCCTTTTTAAGATAACGCTCAAAATTTCAGCCTCTTCCATAATGACTTGATGAGTCTTAAGATCTGCTTGGATTTTTTTTCTTTCATCCTCAGGACTAGGGATGGTTTTGGCCCATCTTTTCAGGGCTCACTTCACTCTTCTTAACTTTTCCTCCCATACATAGAATGGGGATCCCGTGACTGGCATCCTCCATATTTCTTCAACCTTCTTTAAAAAATCCTTTTGACTTATCCAGAGAGGACTAAATCTAGAGGGAATGGGGCCTAAATTCTTTTGAGGAGTGAGAACCAACATTATGGGTTTATGATTCGAAGTACTATTAGAAATAATCTTCATTTTCACATCAATCCCAAGAAGCAGGTAGGAACTTTGAAGAAGAAACCTATCTAACCTGGAAATGATATGGCCAGGGCCTACTCGCTTATTTGACCAAGTGTACTTACCTCGAGAAGGCTTGACGTTGAGCATATCCCAGTCTTGGATGAGGTCCTCCACCCACTCTTGAGCCAGATCTCTTACAATACAACCCCCACACTTTTTTCTCTGACTGAGGGGCATATTCAGGTCCCCTGCAATTATAATGTTTTCCAGAACTTCCTCATCCACTAGGTCTCTGAGTGAGTCCCAACAAAATTTCTTTTCTCCTGCATTTACCGGGACATAAACGTTGAAAAGGCTGAAAACCTCCATCGAGTCTCGGTGTTGAAATTTTGTGAGAAACTAGTGTACATTTTTTTTTCGAGCTACCATATTATATTTAGAGTCATTCCAAAGAGTGCCAAGACCTCCTCAGGCTCCTCTAGCTGAAGTAGCATTTATCCCACCTTTTTTCCAAAATCTTTTGTTGCTTTGGAGGAAGAGATTTTCCTCCAGTTTTGTCTCCTGGACTAGCAATATGTATGGGTTTTCAGTCTTGATTAGGGCCCTCATGGATTTTTCCTTCGTCTTGCTTCCCAAACCTCTACAGTTACAGGAGATCACTTTCATTATTTATTTTTGTGAGAGTGCGGGCCTCCCTTGGAGACCTGTCCCTGGTTTCTTGCCATCTTTGGGGTTTTGGCCAAATTTTTTTCCAAGGTTGGCTGACTTCCCTGTGCTTTATGTTTGTATGTTTCTTTTTCTCTCTTCTCCCTGGATGACATCCTTCCCCTTGCCGATCTTCAGACCGTGGATAGAGAGTCTCCTATCTCTCCTTCCTCTTCGTATTCTTCCGAGCCTTGGCTTCCCACATCGTTGGTCGTGCCCTTATCTTTGGATCTCTCTGATTCTATTTCCGCATGCCTTGCTTCCTTTATCACTGCATCCTCAACACCCTCCTTATCTTGGTTTCTTGAAATATCCATCTACTCCTTCTGAGGTGGCTCTCCTTCAGGGAGTTCTTGAGAAGCCAGGCCAAGGGTTTTGAACATGTTTCCTGACTCTTTTGACTGGAGGTTTTTCTGGGGCACATTGTTATCTTTGGCCTGAATTCCTTTGCTCTTCTCGTGCCCTGCCGTGTTTGAGATATTTGGGTTATATTTGGATCTCTTGACCTTCTTCCATCCTTCCTCTTTTCCCTTATCTTCCTCACTAATTTTTGGGCAATTTCTGGAAAAATGCCCGTATTCGTGACACCCCCGACACTTGAACGGAAGCTGTTCATAATCCAATTTCTGTATATGAGACCAACTTCCAACCTTGATTTTGATAGCCTCTGGGAGCCCTATCTCCAGATCCACCTCCACACATATTCAGGCACAGTCATATTGATCTTTATTATGTGCCTTGCCAATGAATTTGCCAAGCGCATCTCCTATATGTTTCAATGAGTCCCAATTCCAGCAGTGGATTGGAAGATTAGGCATTCTGACCCACACTAGAAATGCTGAGGGAACGTCCTCTTTTGGGATGAAATCTAGAGTCCATTTATTCAGATACAATCCTTGAGGTCCCATAAAGTATGGGCCATTCCTGAAGATCAAATCCTTGTCGTCTCTGGAGGTGAATTCGAAGAGAAAATAGCCTCTGCATAGGAAATGAGAGGTGACATTCTGCTTAATCAACGACTTCCAATTTCTTATGACCCAGGTTTCAGTGGCTTTGGGGGATGACCACGGGCCGATGAACTACCCAACAAGCACGTGCTCAGTCAATGACAGGGCAACTTGTATGGGTACGTTTGGTGGGAGGGAGACCTCCGACATTTCTTTCACTCTTTTAACAAACTTCAAGCTTTCCGTCTTTTTCTTCTTGGGCAAGGAATTGATCAGGGAGCAGAAGGCAGCGTCGTTTGGAGGGGGCGGAGGAGGTTGGGGAGGAGATGAGGCCCTAGGCAAGCCCTGCTCCTCCATGGTGGAGACAAYCCTAGCAGCAGAGCTACAGATTTACAATGCACGTGTTAAGAGGTGTGGTTAAATCCCTCATACAATTTCTATATCAAATCTCTAAATCATTTTAAATTGTTTCAACCGATTTGTAAAAGAGAGTGAATCCAACACCTTCTAATTGTTTTCTAGTTATGACAAGTGTGGGCYTATAGGTAGTAGATGCAAAGTGCTTGTGTCAATGATGACTTACAATATATGTATCGGTAATAGTCTTAGAACTGTCAAAAAGCTACCAAGAAGATTTTCAGAGTTTAAATGGGGAGAGAAATTATAACAGGTTCAAGTTAAAGTCCTAGAATTGTCTAAAAACATACATGACACCCAAAGTTTCTCAATTGGAAAGTGGTTTCCTATTTTTCAATCTCTCATTCACTAGATTTCTATCAAGAAGAAGGAAAGTACGAATTACAAAATAAAAATTAACTTATGAGCAAGGGTGTGACTAGATTTATAAGGAATGATTGGCATTGTTGGCAGGTTTACAGTTGGGAGTGAGCTTGTCATTGATGGCAAGAACAACGATGGCCAGAACAACGATGAAAAATAGACTCATAAGACATCATAAGTCCAAGCAAGAGGAGCGCATAGATGAAGGACAGATCTCGAGCGTTAGATTCGAGCGCGGGGTCCGACCATTGTTGGATCCAGGAGAAACTGCACGTTCTTTTAAGTGCAAGGAGAAGCGGGTTTACAAAATCCTGAAAGCAGGAAGAATGTCCATCTTCGAGCAGGACACGTGGTCACAGATCAACATTTTTCTGACTAGAAAGTCAAAGAAAAGAGGTGCTCTAACCTCTCGAACTCACGATATGTGAGATTGTGAAATAATCCAGGCCGTTGAAGCCAGAGGACACATGGTAAGCGATTGGAATTTCGCTGACTGAAAGGTCAAAGGCACGAAGTTCTCTACCCTTCCAACTCACGAAACACAAAATGTAGAAATGATCTGGACCATTGGATCGAGGTAGGATATGGAGTGTTGGATGCACAAGACACATGGCAAGTGATTACGACGAGAATGGAATATTGACGTTTTGCACATCGAGAAATCCAAAGACAGGAGGTTATCTAAATCCTTGAAATAGAGATATGCGATATCCCAAAATGATCTAGACCATTGGATCGAGGTAGGTTATGGAGCGTTGGATGAACAAGACATGTGGCAAGTGGAATATCGCCATATCGGGGATCGCGACTTGGAGTGTCGAGACACGTCATGTGCTCTAACTCCTTGAAATCGCGATATGCGAAGTCGTGATATAATACAAGTCGGTGGATCAAGGATGAATCTAGGCTGTCCAATCTAGGAGGTGAATGTGGCAGCCACACGGTTCATGCCATGTCGGCGAGTGGTCACAGGCTGTGGTGTCGTTATGTGATAGGGGAAGGAGAGAGATTGGGTGGAAGACACCTGTCACAAGCAGGTGAAGGTGGTAAATGGAGGAAGCAGTAAGAGGTTTGTGGAGGGGCCCATACAAAACCACTCCATTTTGGACCTCCCCTCCCATTAAAGACAGAAAGGTGGAGGGGGTCCGAAATTGAACCTCATCCGCACATCTAGGCTCTTAAATCACGACCATCCAAACATGCGTGCTCCATTCCGGACGCCTCCCAACATTAAAGGCATAATGACAAGGGGGGTCCAAAATTGAATCTCGACCGTTGATCTCATCGCATGAATACTGGCCTTCTAGTTCAGCCCGCTATTTAAAAAAATGCACATTTTTGCGAAATAAGTGAATAAGTGATAACAGACAGAGAAGATGCAGAGTCCCAAGACATCTGCCAATGGATCAAAGCCTGTAACTGCAACATAAAGGATTAGATCAACAAATGGAAGAGAAGTTAAAGATTCTCGTCTGCTAGAGAGGCTAAGGAATCTCAGCATAATGCTTAGTGATGATGATCGCAGGTGGATAATCGCCAGAGTAGCTGAAGAAGAGTGAGGAAGGGCATGCAGAACTATTTCACAGAGGGCATAAAATAAAAATGTAGAACATAGAAAAGGTGTGGTTGCTGTGAAGGGGAGGCATGCATGCGTGGAGAAACACAATGTGCAGGAGAGGAAGCACAAAAGAACAAGAGGAAATTGATCCGTGCATGCTGAGACAAATGAGAAGAAAAAAAAATTGAAAAGGAGACTGAGCATAGAAGCATGGGAGAACAGTGATAAGCCTGGTAAGCTCATGACATCTATTGAATCACTGTAAGAATTTCACAGAGACCAAATTTTAACATTCAAGGGTGGTTGGGAGGTGCTAGGGAGGATCGGTGTCCTCAGAATTTCAAGTAGGTGCTTGAACACAGGGAGTTGTAGCTTCCATCAGGTTGCAACCAGAGAAACTAGGGTGGCAGGGTGGTGCAAGGGAGAACATTGGTTCTCTAATATACAGGTCAGTGCCTGTATAGCTGGAAGTTGGTGCTTCCATCCAGTTGGTGCTGGAGCAGTGAGGGAGTTGGTGCTTCCTTCTAGTGGGTGCTAGAGAAAACAAAGAGTTGGTGCTTCCTTCTAGTGGGTGCTAGAGAAAACAAAGAGTTGGTGCTCTCAGCATGTTGCATCTTGCAAAACATAGGTTGTAGCCTCACAATGAGTTGGAGATCATATGTATGATAATGTATAGAATGTAAAGAATACTTATCATATAAATAAGAAGAGGTTTTTACCCTTTATGGGTTTCGTCAGGAAATATCTGTCTTTGTGTATTTCATGTGTGTGAATGATGCTGAATGTTCTATTTTTTACTTCCTTGCATTATTGCAATCATCATTGAGAGTTATGTAATGAGTTTTAAAATAAGCATAAGTGTTTAAGCTTGGTAACCACTGATTCACCTCCCTTCTCAGTTGGTTAACAATTGGTATCAGAGCCGGCTCCCTTTTTATGTAAGGGTTGATCGTAGAGCTTAAACATGTCAAGCCATGAAGGAACTTCAACCAATAGGGCACCTCTTTTCAATGGAACAAACTTTGCCTTCTAGAAAGTTAGAATGAGAACCTACATAATGGCATTAGGTGCTGATGTTTGGGATGTGGTAGAGACTAGTTATGTAAAGCTAATTTTACTAGCTAATAAGGATGACAAGCTAGAATTCAACTTCAACGCTAAGGCTATGAATGCTATCTTGAGTGGGCTTGCAGAAGCAAAATTTGTAAAAGTTATGCACTTAGAAACTGCCAAAGAAATGCGGGACAAATTCATTAGCAGTTATGAAGGTAATGAGAAGGCAAAGGACACCAAGCTTCAAACCTACAGAGTAAAGTTTGAACAAATGAAGATGAAAGAGGATGAAACTGTTGGTAAGTACTTTCTAAGAGTTGAAGAACTGGTAAATGCAATGAAATCACTTGGTGAAAAAATTGAGGATCCATCCTTAGTTCAGAAAATTTTGAGATCTCTACCAGATAGGTTCAACCCGAAGGTCTCTGCTATAGAAGAACTTAATGATCTAAAATCCTTGGTGTTTGATCAACTTCTAGGAACATTGACTACATATGAAATGAGAATAGTTATAGATAAACCCACCTCCAGAGAAGCATCATTTAAGGCAGACAAGAATGAGGATTCTGAGCCTGATGAAGCTGAAGCAAAATTTGTGAGAAGACTGAAGAAGGGATCAGGCAAATACAAAGGTAAACTGCCTTTCAAATGTTTCAACTGTGGTAAGATAGGTCATTTTGCAAATAAATGTCCTCACAAAAGAAAGGATCAAACATATGATGACGAGGAGAAGCACAAACACAGGAGTTTCTTTAAAGAGAATAATTTTAAAAAGAAAAGTCTTTGTGTAAACAATGATGATGATCCTTCAGATGATGAAGACAATGAATCTTCCATTGAAGATAAACTAAATGACTTCATGTTAATGGCCAAAGAGGAATATTATAATAACAACACAGGAAGTGATGCCAATGAAGAAGAAGCTGTGGTTGATATGGAAGGTGAACTGATCAGTGCAGTGGAAGAGATTGACAGACTCAAAATAAATAAGAGAAAACTAAAACGATTGTTGTTACAGTTCATGAAAGGTAATAAAGAACCTGATGAAGACTTTGCTATACTAAAAGTGGAATTAGAAGAGGCAAAGAAAATTGGAGACATTCTGAAACAACAATTATCAGAAAAGAAGGCAAGATGTGAAACTCTAGAGGAAGAAGTAGTGAAAACTAGGAAAGAGTTGGAGAAGTTTCAAGCCTTGTATCATCAAAATCTGTCAAGTATCAAAGCATCAGAAGGATTGGTTACCATTTTGAATCAACAAAGGAACCCAAAGCTGAAAACAGGTCTGGGTTATGAAGAGGGTTCAAGTAGTGGTCAGCCAAGTAACAATGAACCCATCAAGTTTGTCAAATCTACCACCTATGACAAAAAAAAACCTGCAGAAACAAAAGAAGATAATCAATTGCCCAGGAGGAGTAATGAAAGAGGTACTAGAACTTAAACTATAGATCAGAGAAATAATGTACTCCCTGCTCAAAGAAATCATCAGCATGGAAGAAATCAACCTTCTCAAAGAAGACAACCATTTTCCAGGTACAAAGGATTTTTCTATGGATATTGTTTTTTCTGTTCTAACTTTGGTCACAAAGCTGTAAACTGTTCTTTAAGATTTAGATATGAGCAATCAAACCATTCAAGGAATAGATATCTGGCACAACAAAGAATGAGACAATCAAATAACAAGCAATCATAGACTGCAAACAATGTGATGCCTGGAAAAAGGACACATGTTAAGCATGATAATCGTTATGATCCTTTACTCAATGAACCAGAATGTTACACCTGCCATAATTTTAGACATAAAGCTGCAGACTATAGCTTAAGGAACTACGAACCAGATTTGAACCCTTCTGCCAAAAATGTCAAAGTTTGGAAGTTGAAAGAAAATCACAAGTGTGGACTAGTGTTGTCAGCTCAAAGACAAAATAACCCCTGGTATATTGACAATGGTTTCTCCAAACATATGACGAGAGACAAAGGTAAGTTTCTATCTCTAAGTGAAAGAAAATTAGGAAACATAACCTTTGGAAATGATGCTCTAGGAAAAATCAAGGGTAAAGGGATGGTGAGTTTAAGTAATGGAAAAAGAAAAGCCCAGGATGTTCTTCTTGTAGATGGGTTGAAACACAATCTTCTCAGTGTAAGTCAAATGTGTGACAGAGGATGTGAAGTGGTGTTCACTTCCAAGGACTGCAAGAGAAATTTTGTAAACTCAGGACAAGTGGTGGCTAAAGGCATAAGGATAGAAAACAATGTATAGGTGCTGAAAGAAGATAGAGAAGAGTGTCATCTAAGCAAACATGATGAGAGCTAGTTATGGCATAGGAGACTTCGACATCTAAACTTTGACCACTAAATCAAGCTCAAAAATCTTTAGTTAGTAAAAGATCTTCTGAGAATTTCAAAGCCACAAGATTCTATGTGTAAACCCTACCAGGTAGGAAAGCTAACCGAGACACAGTTTAAATCCAAGAGCTCTACTTCAACAGAGAAACCACTTCAACTAGTTCATATGGATTTATGTGGACCATCGAGACAGGAAGGCACAGGGAAAGAAAACTACTTCATGTTGATCATTGATGATTACTCCAAACTTACTTGGGTTGCCTTTCTCAAGGAAAAAGCTAAAGTATTTGAGAAATTTAAGATATTTAAGGCTTTAATTGAGAATCAAACATGCAAGAAGTTAAAAGAAGTAAGGTCAGACAGAGGAGGAGAATTTATGTCAAGTGAGTTCAAGGAATTCTGTGATAAACATGGGATCAAGAGAGAATACACAATCCCAAGAACTCCACAACAAAGTGGATTAGTTGAGAGGCAAAACAGAACAGTGCAACAAATGGCCAGGTCAATGATGAATGAGAAGAACATTAGTCAAACATACTGGGTAGAAGRAATACACACATCAGTCCACATTCTTAACAAAGCACACCTCAGACCACACACTGACAAGACACCTTATGAACTGTGGTATGGGAGACCTGCTTCAATCAAACACTTCAAAGTCTTTGGGAGTAAGTGTTACATAAACAATAACGATTAGAACCTTGGCAAGTATGATGACAGAGYTGATGAAGGCATCTTCTTAGGGTATGCTACAAACAATAAAGGATACTGATGTTATAATAAGAGGCTGCGTAGACTGGTTGACAGTATTGACATAAAAGTTGATGAAGGAATCCTAGTAAGAGAGGTGAACAATATTGAATCAACAACAATGGATATAGATGAAGTTGAAGCATAATTAAGAATCAGAACAAGAAGACTTTGAGCCAGATAAAGATGCAAATATTCAGACAGACTCAAATCAATAGACAACATCAAATTCCTCCTCCAGAATCACTCAAAAAAATCATCCTGCAAGTCAGATAATTGGTGAAAAAGACAAGGGTGTACAAACCAGGAGAAATATAATCAAAAACACCGAACAATCACATATAGATTTCATATCCATGCTGGAACCCAAGAATTTCAATGAAGCTAGCAAAGATGACCATTGGGTTAAAGCCATGAATGATGAACTTGACCAGATTGAGAAAAACAATACGTGGGAGTTGGTTCCTAGACCTGAAGGTAAAAATGTCATTGGTTCCAAATGGATATTTAAGAACAAAATGAATGAGAAGGGACAAGTTGTCAAGAACAAAGAAAGATTTGTCTGTAAGGGATATGCTCAAATAGAAGGAGTGGATTTTGATGAAACATTTGCGCCAATAGCAAGACTAGAAGCGATCATAATATTTCTTGCCTATGCTTGTCATAAAAGGTTTAAAGTCTAGCAAATGGATGTCAAGTCAGCTTTTCTAAATGGAGATTTAAAAGAAGAAGTATATATGGAACAACTAGAGGGTTTCAAATTGTCTGATAACCCTGACCTTGTATGCAAGTTGAAGAAAGCTTTATATGGGTTAAAACAAGCTCCTCATGCCTGGTATCACAGACTGGATATGTATCTCCAAGACAAAGAATTTGAGAGAGGAACAACTGATAACAATCTATATATCAAAACAGAGGGTAATGATTTGCTCATTGTGTTGGTCTATGTAGATGACATCATCTTCAGATGTAATAAGGATTCATTGGTACAATGGTTTGCTTCTTCCATGAAGTCTGAGTTTGAAATGTCTATGATAGGTGAACTGCCATTTTTTCTTGGTCTGCAAATTACTCATAGGTATGAAGGAATGTTCATTTCTCAAGAAAAATACCTAAGAGAAATGCTCAAAAGGTTTTAAATGGAAGATTCTAAACCTGTAGGCACACCTATGGTTACTGGATGCAAATTAAGCAAGGATAATGACTCACCTAACATTGATCAAAGTTCATATAGGTCAATGATAGGTAGTCTTCTGTACATCATAGCATCCCATCCTGATATAATGCAAGCTGTTGGAATGACATGTTGTTATCAATATGCTCCTAAACAAAGTCATTTAGTAGCTGTCAAAAGGATATTTAAATACTTGAAGGGCACAATGACTTATGGTCTGTGGTATCCTAGAAATAAGAATTTTCAGTTAACTGCTTATTCAGATGCTGATTGGGCAAATTGTGTGGATGAAAGAAAGAGCACTAGTGGAGGTGCATTCTTTCTAGGTGACTCATTAGTAGCATGGCTTAGTAAAAAGCATGGATCTATTTCCTTATCAACTACAGAGGCAGAGTACATTATTGCACACAGATTTTATGGATGATACAAACTCTTGCAGATTTGAAAGTCACTTATACTAATCCCATTCCACTTCACTGTGATAACACCAACGCCATAAGTCTCTCTAAGAATCTTGTACTTCATTCAAAGTCTAAGAACATACCAATAAAATACCATTTTCTCAGAGAATAGGTTACAAACAAAATTGTTTAGGTGATTTATATTCCTTCCATAGAATAGATAGCTGATATCTTTACTAAACCGTTAGCAGCGACACCTTTTGGATACCTCCGTCAGAAGCTGGGTGTCATCCGGTCTCACATCTAAGAGAGTCCATCCTGTTAGGGGGAGTATGTGTTGGTTGAATATCTGATACCTCCGTTGAGTGCTGCAACAGCTCAGGGGGGGCATGTTTTCTTTGACATTGATGTCAAAGGGGGAGAAAAGGAGTGGTCTAGATCGGATTTTATAGCTGGAGGTCCAAACAGATCAACACAGCCATTCAAGGTTGCCATCAATGCCAAAGGGGGAGATTGTTGGCAGGTTTACAGTTGGGAGTGAGCTTGTCATTGATGAAAAGAACAACGATGGCCATAACAATGATGGAAAACAGGCTCAAAAGACATCGTAAGTCCAGATAGGAGGAGCACACAGCTAAAGGACATATCTCAAGTGTTAGATCCGAGTGCGAGGTCCGACCATCATTGGATCTGGGAGAACCTGTACATTCTTTTAAGTGCAAGGAGAAGTGGGTTTACAAAATCCCGAAAGCAGGAGGACCGTCCATCTTTGGGCAGGACACATGGTCACGGATCAACATTTCAATGACTGGAAAGTCAAAGAAAAAAGGTGCTCTAACCTATTGAACTTGCGATATGCAAGATTGCAAAATGATCTAGGCCGTTGAAGCCAGAGGACACATGGCAAGTGATTGGCATTTCACTGACTGAAAGGTCAAAAGCACGAAGTTCTCTACCCTTCTAACTTGCAAAACGTGAAATTTTGAAATGATCTGGACCATTGGATCGAGGTAGGCTATGGAGCATTGGATGCACATGACACAGGGAAAGCGATTACGACGAGAGTGGAATATCGACGTTTCACAAATTGGGAAATCCAAAGACAGGAGGTTTTCTAACTCCTTGAAATCACGATATGCGATATCTTGAAATGATTTGGACCATTGGATTGATGTAGGTTATGGAAGGTTTGATGAACATGACACGTGGTGAGTGGAATATCACCATATCGAGGATTGAGACTTGGAGTGTCGAGACACGTCATGTGCTCTAACTCCTTGAACTTGCGATATGCGAAGTCGCGATATAATCGTAGTCATTGGATCAAGGACGAATCTAGGCCGTTAGATCCAGGAGGTGAGCGTGGCAACCACATGGTTCATGCCATGTCGACGAGTGGTCACAGGTTGTGGTGTCGTGATGTGACAGAGGAAGGAGAGAGACTGAGTGGAAGACACCTATCACAAGCAGACGAAGGTAGTAAATGGAGGAAGTGGTAATAGGTTTGTGGAGGGGCCCATACAAAACCACTCCATTCCAGACCCCCCCCTCCCGTTAAAGACAGAAAGGTGGAGGGGGTCCAAAATTGAACCTCAACTGCACATCTAGGCTCTTAAATCATGACCGTCCAAACAAGCACGCTCCATTTCAGAGCCCCCCCCACGTTAAAGGCAGAACAATAAGGGGGGTTCAGAATTGAATCTTGATCATTGATCTCATCGCGCGAATACTGGCCTTCTAGATCAACCCGCTATTTAATGAAATGTGCATTTTGTGAAATAAGTGAATAAGTGATAACATACAGAGAAGATGCAGAGTATCGAGACATCTGCCAGTGGATCAAAGCCTGTAACTGCAACAGAAAGGATTAGCTCGACAGATGGAAGAGAATTCGAAGAGTCTCGTCTGCCAGAGAGGCTAAGGAATCTTGGCATAACGCCTAGTGATGATGATCGCAGGTGGATAACCGCCAGAGTAGCTGAAGAAGAGTGAGGAAGGGCATGTAGAACTATTTCACAGAGGGCATAAAAGAAAAACGTAGAACAAAGAAAAGGTGTGGTTGTTGTGAAGGGGAGGCATGCACGCGTGGAGAAACACGATGTGCAGGAGCGGAAGCACAAAAGAACAAGAGGAAACTGAGTTGTGCATGATGAGACAGATGAGAAGAATAGAAAGCTGAGAAGGAGACTGAGCAGAGAAGCATGAAAGAACAATGATAATCCTAGTAAGCTCATGACATCTATTGAATCACTGTAATAATTTCACAGAGACCAAAGTTTAACATTCAAGGGTAGTTGGGAGGTGCTAGGGAGGATCAGTGTCCTCAGAATTTCAAGTAGGTTCTTGAATGCAGGGAGTTATAGCTTCCATCTGGTTGCAGCTAGAGAAACTAGGGTGGCAGGGTGGTGCAAGGGAGAAAATTGGTTCTCTGATATACAGGTCAATGCCTGTATAGCTGGAAGTTGGTGCTGGAGCAATGAAGGAGTTGGTGCTTCCGTCTAGTGGGTGTTAGAGAAAACAAAGAGTTGGTGCTCTCAGCATGTTGCAGCTTGCAAAACAAAGGTTGTAGCCTCACAATGAGTTGGAGCTCATATGTATGATAATGTATAGAATGTAAAGAATACTTATCATATAAAGAAGAAGAGGTTTTTACCCTTTATGGGTTTCGTCAGGAAATATCTGTCTCTGTGTATTTCATGTGTGTGAATGACGCTGAATGTTCTATTGTTTACTTCCCTGGATTATTGTAATCATCATTGAGAGTTATGTAATGAGTTTTAAAATAAGCATAAGTGTTTAAGCTTGGTAAGAGCTGATTCACCCCCACTCTCAGTTGGTCAACATGCATTTCATTATTGCATCCTTGTAATTATGAGTTTACTTTGATTAGGGAGGATCTATATTTATGATCATTGTCCTCGTGTTTATGATTAATATAACTACATCTACAAGTTTTATGACAGTTCCCTTCATGATTTGTGGTGGAAACTAAGGTCTAGGGCATGCCTTATCTAAGAGGAAGACATCCTAAGAAACCAACAAACGGACATAGTGGAGTTAGGGTGAAGTTGTCATGGTGACAGTGTTAGATGATCAAGATTTTATGCAATGCATACTTATTTTAGTAGTGAATGCCATCTTAGTGAAATTCATTAATGTAGAGCTCTTCAGGGGAAATGTTCCTTTGTGGTGAGTGCCATGGTGAAGCATGGTAGGCATATAGATTTATGGTGAATAGAACCTTATGGAGATTGTCTTGGTGGTTGAATGACAACCTTCCACTAGCACCACAACTCATAGATGTGGATGGGAAAAGCATGGGGTGACCCACCAAGGAGAAATATGGTTACCACAACAAAGTCATTTGTAAAATGCTACATGCAATAATGTAACAACAAGAAAATGAAGTGAAGCAGTTTTGTTGCAATGTCATGCATGGGATGTAGATGTGCCAAGGCATGGAATCATCTTAACAAGATGGAAAATGTGAAAATAAGTTAAAAATTTCTATTAGATAAGAAAGGTTTTGTTCACAACATGAATTTTCTTAGATGAATTGGAACTCAGTCAACCCAAAAATAGTTTAAGGCATGATTTGGTGAGTGCATGGCCAAAACCCATAGGTGATTGGTAAACTCATCATCGCTAGAGTTAATGGATCCATGGGAGGCTGTTAGACCATGTCGTGAGTCCCGAAGGAGGTACTGACCACCAAGTCAACAATCTCCCCCTCAACACCAACTGAGGTACTCGACACCAATCGAGTGGACTCGAACCCGTAATCTTTATCTCTAATACCATTTTCACAGTGGTACGACAACCGTTAGACCAAAACCCGCGGGTGATTGGTAAACTCATCACCGCTAGAGTTAATGGATCCACGAGAGTCTGTTAGACCATGTCGCGAGTCTCGAAGGAGGTGTTGACCACCAAGTCAACAGTTTTATGGTTGTTGAGTGTCACTTGAAGTGAATTGGGCACTTAGAGTTTCATGCTTTATGGAAAATCCATTGAGGACATGTCCTAAAGAGGTCGAGTTCCCATGAAATATGGCACACTCGCATGGTTTTGGGGGATCCCTTCCAAGACCATGGCATATTTTGAGGAGGTGGATGGAACTACCTAATTGATGATGGATGAGTGTAGGATTACGGGTCCACTTAAAATTCAAGGGTGAGGCAAGTCACCCCAGATTGGGTGAAAGAGTTAAGCCATCACTCCTATATAAGGAAATTACGAGTTGGGTGGAATGCATTCAATACTAGACAAACATAACAACTTGGAGAAGACTAAGACATAGGGAGAAACTTAGTAAAATCCAAGGCATAGTTTTTTTTTTAAGGAAGGAAAGTGTGAGTTTGGTATGATGACTTGGATAGATGTTTTATAAGTGTTGAATAATAGGGTACTACACGAGTTATACTTGCGAGTTGTGGTAAGGGTTTGTGGGTTTACTTGTATTGAAGCAAGGATGGTGTTCTCGGGTCTTTTGCATCTATGTTAAGGTTGTAGTGGTTGATTGAACCTTACCTATGTAGCTCATTGTAAACATTCTTCTTAACAAAGTTAAGAAAATTATATTAAGTGTTTCCCTAACAAGTGTGTTGTGGTTTCTTTATGGAAAAAAACTTTATGTTCCTTTTGGTGTTCATTAAATGGTTGTGTTGAAGTTACTAAGATATTTTAAACAAAATGGTTGGACGTTTCCTCAAAATGTTGGTTTTGTTGTAAATTCTGCTAACTTAATTTGGGMATTGGGTTGGGTCATGTCTGATGTGTTAGGAATAGTTTGGTTATAAGTAATCCTAGGTTGATATCATCACTAGGTTTGAAGCAAGTTAGTGTCACACACCCTAAAGCGACCAAAATGAAAAGTTTGGAGGAATTATCTAGGTGACATAGTGGATGTTACAACATCTTGTATTTATTTAGATGTATTTTTGGTTATAAGCCAACATTCAATATGGCCCTCCCTTCTCAAAGTTGAATCAACAGGGGTTACACTATACATATGTTAAATATTATGGTGAGCCAATGTTCACATCTTTAGTTTGAATATGTTTGGTCTAAGATAAATCTTTTCTACAATGTTATACCATCAAATCTAAAGTATGGATGTGGCATTTGGTGTACTAGACTTCAAAAAATAGAATGATCCCATTATGAAAGAGATAGTTTTCCATGTACTCTAAACACATTAGATGTAAGAGATTACTGCTTGATGCAATTAATTTTCCAAAGTCCAAGGTTTACCTTTTTTATAGATCCTTTCACAATATTATTTTCTTATAGTGGCTTCATTGCTTAACCAATTTTAGTCTTAGCAAGTACAATCACACATTTCTTGTGCTTTAGTTTTGCATGCATATGGGAAAATAGGGCTACCGATGCTCTTTCTATAGAGAGTTTATGGCTCTTTTACATTGATGTCCACTTTTATTTCTAATGTGATGGTAAGAAGCAATTAAGAGACTCCATATAGGGTTGTGAGATGACACCACAATTTTATTAGTTTTCAAAGATGCAAAATCCATGACCGGATCTGAAGATCAATCTTCATCTTGGATTTGAATCAGATAACAATATGCAATCTACAGTAGTTGGTAACAGCTCAAGATTTGGCAACCAAATTCTAGGAGGACTTTCTTTGAGCAAGAATTATCCTCTGATAATTCTTTTGACTTTAGACGATTAATTAGTATGAAAAGGTTTCCATGAAGCAAAACATATTCTCTATATATTTTTTTGAAATACAAAGAATACTGAAGTTTTTGTCGTTCTTCTGAAAAACTCAAAATATTGTAAAAAGGTAAATATGAATAGTGTCTAGAATTTATGCCAAGCAATAACACTGTTGGGTTATGACATATTTGGCATCAAATTGTAGCATTAATTTTGAAATACTGTAATATTTATTTAACTTTGACATGCACCAATATAACTTGGAAAACCATAATGGTACACAGTGGACAATGACCCAACCTTCAAGATAGTCAATGATAGCTCCTTTTGGGAGGTCATTGACCCTTTTCTAGCATCAAATGGTCAGCAAGAAGCCCAAGGAACTAGAAGAAGTGAAATGCTGCTCAGGGGATAGTGAGGGCACTCTCATTTTTTCACTGGAAATTTCTGTAGTTTTTTGACATATTTTGAAAGAGGCTTTGCACAACAATCAGGTGAGGAAATTGAGGTTTTAGGTGAGGTCATTGGAGGATCCCCTAAGACTTTACAAGGTTTTGTAATTTAGTGAAAGTTTCTCCAATATTTTACAAGATTTGATAATTCAGTGAAAGATTTGCCAATATTTTATAAGATTATATAATTGACTAAAAGATTCACCAAAAAATTATATATACATTTTATATTATTGATAAAATAACCTTCAATTTTTCCGATGTATCATGGGGATTCACCCATTTATTATACATATAAATTTTGGGGGGGTTCTTAAAATCACCCCTGGTGGCCACCCAACTCAACTTAGCAAAAATCACAATATAACCACTCATCAATGACACTATCACAAGAGTGCGCCAACCACTTTTTTGGGTTATAATATGACGTCGCTTTCATCAAAGTAATTGTCCTCTTGTGACTATTCCTTTCAAAAAATAAATTGGGTGAAAAATTGGTTACATGGAATAGTGGTGCAAGAGGGTGCACTATATATTTGTACTACCAATGTTTGATTAAGAAACCCCAAACCTTTGGGCTTAATGTAAAATTTTGTAGTAAGATTTGAAGTTCAAACCCCATGGAGTAGTGAGTGATACACTACTTCATGGAAGGCCATGGATACTCCATTGCTTAAATAATAGTTCTATGGAATAGTTTCATTTTTTTGTGATCGAAGGGTTTACGTAAGAAATGGAACTCTAGGGTTTGTGGTATGAAGGTGATGTGGAGGAAGAGAAGGTGGATTATGAGGAGGGAGAGGAGTATATTTTGGCAACGATTTCCAACACTAACACTACAAGGAAAACACCACTCATTGAAGTTTTTTAGTGTTACAATATTGGGCAAAATTATAAAAAAAAACTCTGCTAAGACCTCCACTATTGGCAACGAAGGTTTTAATGGATGTTAATTGTAACTAAAAATTATGGGCGATCAAAAGTCTGAACAAAGGTTTTTCTTTTTCGGTGTGCTTAAAACAAGAAGGTGCACAGGTGCACACATATTTAATATGCATCGATACATATAATATACTTTCAAAGCGTCGATTAGATATTTTGAAATCATTGACGCATATTATATACTTTCAAAGCATCGTTTCATATTAGATAATTGGACTTCACCTTGTAGACCAATAACTTATCATGTTCATTCATAGAGGGTTTTTTTTAATTGTGAAAAATAAACTCAATGTATTGTAGGTATTGGGGGGGTGTGGAGTCTTAGGGGGTTTATAAGTATTCGGGGGTATTAAAATGGGTATCTAATAAAAATAGGGGTTTATTTTATTGGAAAGATATATTGAGAGGGGGGTTCAACAAAATGATTTTGGGAGGTATTTATCAATATCTAGTGAAATTAGGGGTATTCTTCAATATCCCATGAACGAAGGCGCCATGTCACAGGTTCACTGAGTGAAGACCCCATGGGTGCATTATTGGGGCTAAATATATGCACTATTAATTCCCACATTTAATGATCAACCGAGGCTCGTAAGCTTCGAGGTGCAAGCGCAGGAAACACAGGATCAAAGCCTAGTCTAGCCTAATGTAAAGCCGACAAACAATCTTCAAACCCACACTACAACAAATTAACACTAAGGATTCATCACCGGGACGTAGGAATAACTTATTTCTATAAAGTTTTATATCACAGTCTTTCATGCATTCTGGGTGATGTTCGAGTGATTAATTGTGAATAGCTTACTTAAGTTTTCTGTCCTTCAATGATTATTTCCTATAGCGGATCCACACTTAAATGCAATAAAAGAAACAACCAAATAGAAATGAATTCAAATGACAAGAAATAAACAAATGGGAAATCCAAATCATAATGAAAGCAAACTAATGAAAGGAAATCAAACAAATATAAAATAAACTTATTTCAAACTATGTGAATGAAATTAAATGTGAATGCAAGAACCAAACCTAAAACACACAAAGCAAACCACTCAAACTATAGGAAGAGGCAAACTGAATTTAAAAGCAATCAATCAAACTGGAATCAAACACTATATGCAATCTAAAATCAAGATATTTCCACAATCAAGTGCATCAGTCACAATGAGCAAGCATGGAAAGAAATGAAAATGAATGGGAAAGAATGACAATGCATAAATATAAATGGAATGTTTATACAATGGAAAGAAATATCAACTCTGTAAAAGAAGCTAAAAACATAATGCTTATAAAAAATGGTTAGTCATATATGAAATCAAAAGAGGAAAAGAATGATAGGTACTCTTTGTGGATTGAGAGCTTCAATGTAAAGCACAAGAATCAAAGAGTAATTGAGAAGAATATGAACTTTTGCAATTGACGAAAGATCTAGATTTAAAGCACAACCAATTAAACAAAAGTTAGTGTGTTGAATAAGTTGAGAGCGGGGAAAATTCCTTGTGTGAACAATCAATAAAGTTGTGTAATTTAATGTGCATTCATCAATCAAGGAATGAGTAGATAAAGAGAGGACAATTCTCTGTCATGAAATGTAATTGCAGTGTGATTGGGCATTGATTCCACGCATAGAGAGTGAGGTAAGGAGAGGGGTCGATCTGCTCTTGCAATGACTAATTATGTTACATGATTAAATCTGCAATCAATGGGCAAATCGTGTTGAAGGAAAAAGAGCAAATATGGAAGAGAAAAGTTAAGTATATGCAACAAATAAGACAACTCTGTTTTGGTGTTTTATTTTATAAGTGAATGCAAACGAGAATATGTTAACATACTCTGTTTTATAATGTTTTGGACAGTGAGAAACTATTGGGTGATTTGAATGGTAGATTTGATGGGAGAATTGGATGGAAAATCAATGATGTAGAAGATAAATGCAATGAGGGACTGTCCATAGTCTATTCAGCATAAAAACAAAGCATAGGAAGAATACATAGGAATATGAGCACAGAAATGTGATAAGAGAGAATGCTAAATAAACTAAAAGCTCAATGTGATAATGTATTCAATTGGGAGGTTTACAATATGAATTCTAATTAACATAACAATTGCAAAACTAAAATTAAGATTCAAACCACACACTCCAAACTGTAAATGAAATTCTAACCTTTAAACAAATTGAACAATAAAATAAAAATACATAAATGAAATGCTAACTAGTTAAGATACAAAGGGAAACATTCTTACCAAGTTGATGGGCCCTACCCAATAGGCAATTTGCTGCCAAAAAGATGTCAGTCCCCTTGAATGCACAAAACACCAATTCTTTATTCCATCAAACTCAGAAAATTACAACTCTCTTACAATCTTGACATTGTCATGATGTCACTTTAACCTCCATTACAAAAGAATTCCCATAATGATAATTGGATTTATCATAGCCCTATGAGGCTTATTTATACATGAAAAATCATTGAGAAGTGGATGGGACCGAATCCCAATGCTCAGATTTCAAATTTTCAATTTTAGATCAAATCCTCAAAAATCTGGGTTTTATTGCAATTTGGGCAGATTCGAGTTAGTCCCCCACCCATATCTTCCAATCCAATTCTAATTTTGAAAAACTGCCCACCCATTACTCATTTTTCCATATTCTCGACAAAACCCATTTCGTAGAATTTCTAGATCTAATGCCATCTGCATGGAAATCGAGGCGCAAGATGGCAGTTTGAGTTTTTTAATAATTTTAGCAGAATCATTCCCCCTAAGCTGGAGGTCCACATGTGCGAGCTGGGTGAATTCTATCTCACGCATCCACATGAAAACACCATTCTGGACAAAACCCATGTACCTGATTTTCCTCTAGAAGCTTTCCGAAATTTCAAATTATTTCTAGTATCGGATTAGCACAGTTGGTACCGGATTAGAACAATTGGTACCAGATTAGAACAATTAGTACTTGAATCTTGTAGCCAGGGGTTTAGTACCATATGAACACAATCATGACTATGGGTACCAGACCAACGCGATGGTAATACTGTATGGAGCTAGTATCAGAATAGGCACAATCTGGTATTGGAAGAGGCAGAGAGTTGGTACCGGATGAATGCAAAGGTAGTACCGGATCACTGCAGAGTATTGGATGAAATGGAGTGTGGGTACTGGATGACTGTGCAGGTATCATTTGACTGTAGAAATTTCTGGTATTGGATGACTTGGAGTATCGGATGACCTGCAATGCGAGTATCGAAACAGGAACAATACAAGTACTGGAACATGGACAATGCATATACCGGAACCTGAACAGTACTGAACATGTTGCTTGGACATAGAAACATAGGATTAAACCATCATCGACAAAACTATTGTATAATCATCCTTTTAATCACTAAAAATATGGAAAACTATGTATTAACCACATAGGATGAATAACAAGAGATAATGGAGGTTTATGGTGTAATTAGCGATATATTATTGACGAAATGCAGGGAGAAGGTGTAATGATAAGTGTATTTGTATGACAGAAAGTATGACAAAACTGGAGCTCAACATGCATATTATATTTTCAAAGCACCAATGTGTATTATATATGATTGAGCACATATTTGTATATATATGCTTGTGCACTATGAAGTCTTGGTAACAATAATTATAACAATAATGGAAATGGTAACAATATTGTCATTTTACTTAGGAACATTGGTGCTTTTATTATAGTTATTAGCACCAGTGTGTTTTTACATGAATATCTTGTTTGTGTGTAACAATCATTGAAGTGTGTTGGTGTGTAAATAAGTATGAAACACATCGTTGAGTTCAAATGAATACAATGCATTGATATGTTTCAATGCTAATCGAAAAATGTTTATTTGTATGGTGTAATCATTGTTTATCTCATGGAGGTAGGCTCATACTTGTCAAATCTATACTTGAGGAAATCCATATATATTGGATGTCTTCATATTTTATTCCAAAAGGGGTATTAGAAAAGATTAAATAGTCGAGTTTCAGATTTATTTGGTCATGTAGTAGGTAGAAAAGAGGGATTTCTTAGGTTAAATGGAAGTATCTTGCCATTCCAAAACATCAAGTAGGCTAGGGGATTAAGAATATTCATTTTTTAGTAAGGCTTTGGAAAAAAAATGTGTATGGAGGTTGATCAAATGCAAGGGTTTATGGTGTCGAGTCATATTGAAAAAGTACATCATGCTTGACTCTGTGGAAAATTGGATAAGGAATCCAATTAAAAAATAACAAAATTCTTCCATTATTTGGAAGGAAATGGTTTTAGCTTTCCCATTAATTGGTCACTGTCTTGCATTGAAGATTGGGAATGGAAGGAAAGTGAGGATTGGATATGACTCTTAGGTTGGGTGTGGTGAAATATATAAACTTACTAATAACTTGATTGAGGTATACATCGTGAAGGTTTTTTCTTTCCTTATCAGGTAGCTAACCTTGACTTAACTACCATTTGGAGGCAAGAGTGGAAATCAATTGAGTTTCTTAGTCAAGAAGACAAATATGCCATTAATTGGGAAAGATACATTGCAATTTTAAGATCTAGTCACATGAGGTTAAAGGAGGAGGAGGGTGAACTCATTTGTGGCAAAAAGATATCCCTAGGAATATGTACTCCCAAATTAGGATATTGGTGTTTAAGTGTTGCAACAAAGGTAGAGGCTAGGTTTTGGTGGTGGAATTACATCTGGAAGTTTAAATGTCCCTTGAAAAATCATTTTTTTATGTGGTTAACCCTAAAATATAAGGTCCTTACTTGGGACATTCTTTAAAAAGAGGCATTAATAGTCCTCCCTGGTGTGCTACATGAAAGGAAAGTTACGAGTCTATTGTTCATTTTCTATTTTTTATTTTCTATTTTGTAGTCCATGTATGGAAGGAGTTGGATCATTGTACAAGTTTAAAGGAGCTATGGGGTAGCAATTTTATTGAGGAAGGACTTAATAAGTGGTGTAAGTATCCTTTTACAAAAACCTTATTTATATCTTCCTCTATTATCTACTTGGGGAATATGGGACTTGGCTTGCACGCAATGCCTAGATCTTTGAAGGAAAGTATATTACTATTATACTGTGTGTCATTCTTAGTCTTTCTATTCTAAATTTTTTTAATCAAGGTGTAAAGGTGAAACCTCAGAGGGTGTTAAGGGAGGAGTCAGTAGAAAAAAGTGGTCATGGGCCTATTTTGATGGTGCCAACCAAGGGGATCCAACAATCAACAGTGCAAGGGATGTTATCTTCCTTTATGATGTTCACATTTTAAAGTTCAAGGTGGGATTGGGAAGAGGTTCAAACAATTATGTAGAGCTTATGGCCTTAAATCTAGTTCTAATGACAATAGCAAAAAATGGTGCACATAAGGTACAATTTTTTGGTGATTCCCTAGTTGCAATAAATTGGATGAGTGGGGTTAATAATTTACAATCCTATATTTTGAGGCCTTTATTTGAGGAGGTATAATGGGCAAGAACAATTTTTAACTATATCTCCTTTCAACACATCTTCAGGGAAAATGAACTCGAAAGGTAATGTTCTTTCTAAGGTTGGATTGTGATTGGATTCTAGAGTATGGCACATATAAGAGACTATCAATGACCATTATTTCAGAATATTTTCATTCTTCTTTTTATTAGGGTTGTTTATATTGTTCTATTCTCTAGATATTTTTTGCAGACGTTGTAATGGGATACCTTTATGATGCTTTGGTAGTCCTAGTGATTGTTTTGAAATGTGTGTACCTACTTTTCTATTACTTCAAATACTTTTCTAGAGGATGCTAAAGGAATAGACAATTTATGATCTTATAGAACTTCCCATCTGGGGACTTGTTTGAAATGCAAATACACATCTATGAAATGTATTTTTACGCCGAAAGGCGTACACCTATTGACAATGAGCACAATTAATCAGCTTTTAATCTAAAATTCTAATCTGATGGTTAACAATTGAAGATGCTGGCATATTCTTAGTCGTCCTCCCAAATCAATGAATGTGATTTACTCTTCATAACTTCCTTGTACTTCTGAATGCATCCGTTACCCTGTTTACTTTTTAACATTTACCTAATCATATTAAGAAATTACTGTAGCACTATATGATAGCCACGTTTAAATGATTAACCTTTCAGATTACCATTTAGATTTCATGAACTGTCCAGGCGTTTCATTTTCTGGCTGCCTGTGCGTTTCATTTTCGCCACGGATTTTAGCTGTCCGCCCTTTCGGTGTTCTCAGCCGCGAGTTAGCAGCTGTGCTAGTTGTTATCATATAATAAAAATATGATTTTTTTTAGGAAAGAAAAAAACTATTTCAATGCTGAAATTTTTCCTGTTGCAAGTATGCAAATACAACTTCTTGTTTTTTAATAAAATTTCAATTAATCATTAGAAAATCAAATATTTTTTTATAATAATATTGATTTTCACATTTTAATTAATGTGTTTCGGCATAATCATTGCATTATTGTATTATGTTATTTAAACAAATATAACAACTGATTACACATATGTTCATTGTAATAATGTAAATCATCCATATATTTAATTGGCAACTTAACATTTTACAACATTGGAGACTATAATATAATAAGAAAACAATTTTATTATATATGAAAAATGGACCATTTGTCATACAAAATGAGACAAGTCCACAACAATCAAAATGTCAATAAATAATTGTTTCATTTATTGGTAGTTCAATATCATATCAATTGGGACAATAAGTCCACATTAAACAAAATATTTGATTTTTATAGGCAAACATTCCAAAATATAAAATGGTAACATTCAATTATATTTATCATCTTTCATCTTTTGAACTGTTGTCACTACTCAAGTTGCTTGCATGATTCATGATATTGTACTTGAGTTATTTGTGATGTTTAGTTGATTAGCTTGATTTTGTTTTGCCACTTCATGTTCCATCTACAATCTTAAAATTAAGTGGAACGAGTATATCTAAATTTATAGTATAATATACATTATTGCATAAATTGGAAATTATACCATAGTAGTGAGTGGTTCATAAACAATACACATTCTTTCAAGGTCATTCCTCATGTCGTCTCTCAACATATCTTTCATTGGCTTCACTCCATACTTTATTTCATGTGAGTTTTATATGCCATGTCAAAGCACATATATAATTAAAGGTTTCTTCATGTTTCATTATTATAAAATAAGAGATGTAAAACAACATAGATACTTAAAAATTGTTCAGTTAACCCTCGATACTTCATCATATACTCACATATCATACATAATCCAATGTCAATCGAATGTTTGGATGGATTTTATGTGTATGTTAGCACCTACTACAATACATTTGTTGGCACAGGGGTAGACCCGGGGTTCAACGCTTCAACAACGCACCAACAAAACCCTAACTATCGGCCGTTTCGGCAAAACCTGTGAAGCAGATGAAGTCTCAACCAAGGTAGAGGCAGGGGGGGTTGCAGGACTCATGTGTCTACAACATAGCTGGGACATAGATCTGTGATCACAACACTTAATAGAGCACTTAGCCCACAACATGCATTAGTTCTTAAACCTTATTCACAATGAAGGTTAAACCCTTATTACAGATTTATCTAGCCCTTAAAACCTCCTATCACATAGCATAAGCTCGGATCTAACATTCATTCACATCATAAAGCACTAAGCAAACATATACATAAATAACATGAACAACATTGCACAAATCACATCGACACATGATATACGTCGTTCACCCCAGTGTGGGGCTACGTCCACCAACTTCTTCTTCTTCTTTATTAGTCTTCAATCTTCTTACAATCCTCTGCTCATGTGCACAAATCCATAGAGCCAATTCCACCAAGGGACAGGAGATCTACATGCACCTCACCAGATCCTCCTTTCCTGAATTAGGTCAGGGCACAAAGCCTTACACAGTCTGTGCGCAAAGTCTCTTACAACACTCTTTGCATGAAGCCAACTAGTCATGCACTAAGCCAATGACCTCTAAAACAAATTAATACTTTACTTACATCGCCTAGCTACTTATTTATACATTACAAAAAGGCCTAAGCATGGGTTAACCCATGGGATGACATCCCATACCCGTTACATAAACCCTAAAATCCCAAAAATCCTGCAAAATGGGCGAGATCCCATGATCTCTACTTCGCTTGGGTGCTCCGTCTTCAACCAGCCTGTCGAAGTCCCAAAAATGGTCAAACACGACCGACGTTTCCTTGAAACTTGGTTGAGGGCCAACATGCCCCCACACTCACCCGTGACTTGTCCCAAGTCACTCTGATCTGGGTAATACCACTTCGAAGGCCTCGAGCCTAGCTCAAGATGCTTCGACTTGCTGCTTCTCCATAGCCTCCTGCTCGACAAACTCCTGAATTACTTGCTCGGTGACAGGCCCTTCGAGGCATTGTTCCACTGTTGCGACCACATGTTCCAACTGTGAGCCTTGTCTCTCGATCTCTTCAAAAAGTGTGCAGGATTTGTCTTGTACCAGCTGGAGTCTCCGTGTCACCTCCATAACTCTGCTCTGGATGGTAGTGACCTGTTGTTGGACTACAAGATGCTCCTGCAGCCTCTTCATCTTCTCAACTTCAGTAAGAAAATTCATCCTTGCTTGCACTGTAGATGCCTGCTGCTTCACCTCTCGAAGCTGTGCTTCTAATGTTCTCAGCTTCGAGTCTTCTGCAAGGCGCTCATAGGTTTGTGCACTTCGATCACTTAATTGTTTGCACTCTAAGGCCAATGCCTTGATTCTTTCTATTGCGCTCTTGACAACTTCTTTCCACTGATCGTGCACTTCTTGCGGAGTTCTCAACACTGCTTGAAGTTCTAACTCTGCTACTCTTGCTTGAAGCTTCTGGATGGCCTCAGTGAGCTTCCCCACTCGGCTCTTGGCTGTCTCTTCTTCCATCTGTGCCAAGCCCGACACAGAGTGAAGTTCTCTAGTCACTACCTCCTTGATCGCAATCCGTTCTATGAGTAGTTGGTCTTTTTCTTCTTGTATCTTCGCATTGTTCTTCTTGAACTTCACCTAAATTTCACTTTTCTCATGCTACGTAACTCGAAGTTGCTCTAGGACCTCCTCCTTTTCTTGCTTTAAGGCCTCTGTGGCCTACTCCTTTTCTTCTTGGGCACGATGAAGGCGAGCTTCTGTTGCATCTTCTAACCTTTTCAATTGGATGGGCTCATCCCCCAATTCTACATTCTCTATTGAAGACGACACAGTAGACACTACGCGGCCCGACTGGATAGCTTGTTGGATGTCTTTTAGCTCCTTCTCTATTCGGTCATACATTTCTTGCTTTGCTTCATGTCTCTGCAGGATATCTTCTGAAGCATCTTCTATGACTGTGATGATGAGCTCAATATCATCCACTGTGAGCATATTTTGTGACTGAGACTTATTGGATCGATACTTCTTCCGTGCTGAGGATTTTTGCGGAGAAACCTTCCTTTTCTTGGACGTCTCGACCTCTGTGAGGGGATCCTTTGGCGGTGTTACTTCACATTTTTCTTGCTTGTTTTCTTCCCCTCCCTCCTCTTGGTTTACTTCATCTCCTCCTCCTCTTGCAGGTGAGTCCGTCGTAGTTTCCTTCGATGCACTGTCTTTCTCCTCACTGTCTATGTCCTGAAATTCCTCCTTTTTCTTCTTTTTCTTTGCATTGCTCTATCCATCATACTCGTTCCAGGTGATGAAAGGGCTTCCGATGATGTTGGGGTTGGAGAGTTCTGCATCTTCGACTGGTATGAGGAATTCGACTGGCCATTCCTTGGTTATCTCCTCCATATCTGCATCAATCAATTTATAGTAAGACTACAACTCCTCCTTACTTTCATCCCTGCGCGCAATGATGTAGATGAAGTGTCGGTCTGCACAAAAATTTGCTAGTGGCCTGTACATGTGCAAAGTGTTTGGGGTCATTCGCTAAAATGCTTCAATGATGCGCTTCAGTTGTAGATAGTAAGTGTGGAACACCGCATTCGATTGCCACTTCTTCGCCATATCACTCATGTACCACAAGGTGGAGAACCTTGCGGTCAATGGTTTCGATGGCTCGACTTATGGGAATGTCGCTCCCTCCGGCATCTCCCAAGTGACAAATTCTATTAAAATCAATAACCAACTGAAGTGAAATTTGTAGCCTTGATCCTGTGCTTTGCAATAGTCCATCTCCAACTCATTGACAAGGCAACTCGCCCAGTTCATCTGCATTCCTTCGACACACTTCCTTGTGAGGTCGAATATGAACCCCGTGACTTGTGTTGACCAGTTCTTTTCGATGAGCTTGCCAGCTATAAGCTGGAAAGCTAAGTGCATTTTGCAATCATGGATGGAGGCTACCTTGTAGCCTCGCTTCCCCTTCTCCACATCACCATAGGCTTCCTTTATATGCTGGGCCAAGGAGCGATCTAACGTCTTTCTTGGGTAGTGTTAAATTTATAAGTAGCTGCAAGAGCCATTCTTCTGGAGGATGGCTAAGACCCTAGACGATATCTAGGGCCCCCAGTGCACTCATGGGGTACTTGGTCTGGGACCAAACAGTTAGTGCCATGGCATAATACCCTTGTAAGGGCCCCCAGTATACGACTGGGGTTCTTGGTTTCGAACCAAGCAGTAAATACCCCTGAGAGGGCCCCTAGTATGCAACTGGGGTTCTTGGTCTAGGACCAAGCAGTTAAAGCCCCTAGATAAGCCTAGGGCCCCTGGAAATGTCCAGGGTACCCATGTATATGACATGGGTTGATCCTTGATCTTTGACCATGGTGGATAAGACCCCAGAAAAAGTTCTGGGGCTACTTGATCCTCTATCAAGTATTTTGATGGTACATGACCTTCCTTGAAGAAGGACATAACCACATGAGGGATAAGTCCCATATGCAGTG
>JASDQU010790159.1:467345-509203 GCA_032191745.1 Picea mariana | reverse complement strand
TTGACCATGGTGGATAAGACCCCAGAAAAAGTTCTGGGGCTACTTGATCCTCTATCAAGTATTTTGATGGTACATGACCTTCCTTGAAGAAGGACATAACCACATGAGGGATAAGTCCCATATGCAGTGATGATAAAGTAATAGGTTCACCATGTTAAATGAAGGAATGAGTATTTCCACCTAGCAAACTCTTACCCTTGCATGTGTTGGTCTGGGGTTTTATTGTTTTTATTCAAGGGTTAAAATAAAGTTAAATTTAAAATGTTTATTATAACATGTTTAAATTTAATTTAAACATGTTATTTTAATTGTATTTATTTTTAACCCTTTCCCTAGCCTAAAACTATAAATTAACCCCCCCCTCTCCTTTCACACACATTATTCTTCATTTGCTTCCAAGAGTGAGCGCTGATCTCTCTCCCATCTGCGACCCTCCTTGGTGATCTCTTGCTGCGGCCTCCTTTTGTTGCTGTGGGTGACCTTCTGGCTATGACCTCCTTTTTTGGTGAAGTTCTTTAGTAGCAGCCTGTTCTTTCATTGTTGCAGGGCTATTCTTGTGTGTAGAGGGTGCGACCTCTTCTCCTTTTTTGTTGTTTGTGTGGCTGTAAGGTGCAACCCCTTTCTATTGATTGCAGGCTGAGATTTAAGGGTGCGGCCCCATCTTCTGTTATGTTCTGTGAGGTCTCTAGGGTGCGGCCCCCTTTGGTTGTGTTATTTGCATAGGGTGCTACCTTTCACATGGTTGAGTGAGGAACCTTCTTGCTGCGGCCTCCTCCTATCTGATGTCTAGAGTATCTAGGGTTGCAACCACCCTTTGTTTTCCATCTGAAGTGACAAAACTGCAGCCTACTATCCCTGCTGTGTGATAAATACAGTCAACTTCTTTGCTGTGTTAAAACCCTAGGGTACGACCTCCTATCTCCTGCTGAAATCAAGTTATACAAAATCATCTTGTATAGGGTTTTGATACCTTCTCTTGGTTGAGGGTTTGTTCCTATGAGGGTTTCTAGTTCAATCTTTTTGTGGCAAGAAAATTCCTTCATATATTGGCAAAGAGATCCAACCTATAAGGTGGATCTATGAATTGAACCTTTGTATGAGCATACTAAAAGGTTATTCATCTCCTATGGTTATTGTTCTTTCTTCAGAGGTAAGGCTGCTGTACCAGGTAAGCTGCCTGCTCATCTCTTTCAGATCTGGATTTGTTTTTTACTTCAATACTGTTTGATCTAGTTAGCCATGAGTATTATCTATTAGATATGAAGCTAAACATTGAATTTATAATTGCCTATATAGCTGTTTTATCATTTAATGATCAGACTAGTGTTTAGATCTACAGATCTGTGTATTATCTTGAGTTTAGATCTATTTTACAGCTTGACCTTATTCTGATCTGTTCACTGTTAAATCAATAGAGTTCTTTCTTATTAGATCTGAGTTTTTATTTCCGATCTACAAATCTAATCTTACTAAGTTTATTTGCTATCTCTCTTAGATCTAGATACTAAGTGTTCTAAGTCTGTTGATCTAGATCTAACTGTTTTGTTCACTGAAATTTAAAAGATACTATTGTTCTGCATCTTTACCCTAATTCTAACATGGTATCATAGCTAAGGGTGTAAACAGAGCTCAAAGAACCTAATCTTGAGCCTACACAGATCCACTTGTTAGGGTTGTCTTGCAGATTACAGTCATCTAATATAGCACAGATTCAAACATGACATCCTTATCAGTCAAAGCTGAAGACAGACTTGTAGGGGCAGCAAAATTTAATGCCTGGAAATACAGAATAATAAACATACTTGAAGAAAATGATCTAGAAGATTATATCACTAGAGAAATTGAAGAACCTACTACAAACACAGCTAGGGCAACATATAAGAGGAAACAAACCAAGGCTAAAATAATCATTTTCGATTCTATCAAAGACAACATGATGCCTTTAATTGGTCATTTAAGGACTGCCAAAGAATGTTTTGATGCCTTGGCAAATCTCTATGAGAAGAAGGTACCTACTCAGAAAAGAATCTTGAGAAACAATTACTTACTTTGAAAATGGGAAAGGATGATACAGTTGCTACCTTATTCTCCAAAATTTCTCAAACTAGAGATCAACTTATTGCAATAGGAGTTCCTGTAGATGATGATGACCTGGTTCAAATAGCTATTGATGGACTTCTTGCTGCTTGGGGAGTTTTTCTTGCTTCCGTGAATGGAAGAGAATCTCAACCTAATTTTGAAAGGTTGTGGCATGACTGCTTGGAAGAGGAAGGAAGACTAAACAAAAAAAATGACTATCCTATCCTACAAGATCATGCCCTTGCAACAAAGACCAAGAAATGGAAGAAGTTCCCGAAGTCAAAAGGCAAAGGTAAGAAACCCAAAGGTAAGCTCTCAGTAGAGAAGAAAAGGAAGATTTCAAGCCTCAGTTGCCACTGAAGAGGCTAAACCCCAAGAAGAGCCTCAAAGAAGACAAACCAGGGCTACCACTAAAGAGCAAGAACCACAGAAGGAATACTACCTAATCTTAGCTCTTTCCGGCACTATCACCAAATCAGAGGAGATTTGGCTAATAGACAGTGGTGCTTCTAAACACATGACCAGCTTCAAACAAAACCTTACAAATTATCAAGACAAGAAATTCAAAGCAAAGGTTGAGCTAGGTGATGACGACACCTATGACATAAAAGGTTTTGGTTCTACCTCTTCCCATTTTCTCTCAGATAATATCTTTCATATTGATGAAATTCTTTATGTACCTGGTTTAAAGAAGAATTTAATTTATGTTCCAGTCTTAGAAAGTAAAGGTTATTCAATAGCTTTTTCAAAAGGCAAAGCCCTTTTATGGTCCTCAAATGAAGATTTAAGTATTGCTATAACAATTGGAACTCGTGAGTGTGGACTTTATAAGCTTTCAGGTCAAGTTGTTCAAGATCTAGTTCATGAGACGATAAATCCCTGTGAGCTTTGGCACAGGAGACTTGGACATCTAAATTACAATGCACTTCCAGGTTTGCAAAAGATGGTGACATGTATGCCAGTATTTTCTGTTGAGCATAATAGTGTCTGTAAAGGTTGTTCAATTGGTAAGAACATAAAGAAATCTTATCCTCTCAGTAACAAAAAATCATATGGAATCTTAGACTTAATCCATTCTGATCTTTGTGATCCTATGTCTGCACCCTCTATGAATGGTTGTATCTATTACATTATCTTTATTGATGATTGTTCATGTAAAACTTGGATTTACTTCTTAAAGACTAAAGATGAATCCTTTAATAGATTTCAAGACTTCAAAAATCTTGTTGAAAATCAAACAGGAAGGCACATCTGAGTTTTCATAACAGACAACGGCAAAGAATTTGACTCCCTCAAATATGATTAACTCTGTCAAGCTTCTGGACTTAAGAGGGAGCTGACCATGCCATACAATCCTCAACAAAATGGTGTAGCTGAACGAAAGAACAAAACCATCTATGAAGTAGCCAAGGCCATGGTGCATGATCAGAATTTGCCTCTATCACTTTGGGCTTAGGCTGCCAATACAACAGTATACATTTAGAATAGATGTCCTCACAAAGTCCTTGAAGCGAAAACTCCTGAAGAAGTTTTCACCGGGTGTAAACCCTCAGTTGAGCATCTAAGAATCTTTGGCAGTCCAGTTTACATACACATACCAAAAGAGAAGAGGACTAAACTAGAGCCCTCTGGTAAGAAATGAATTTTTGTGGGATACAGTGAGACCTCAAAAGCCTACAGGATTTACATCCCTGGGCAAAAGTTCATTGAAGTAAGTAGAGATGTGACATTTCATGAAGAAACAACATTCCGTCGGGCCAGAGATCTTCCTTATGGTTCAGAGGAGCAGGAAGCTCCACCACTTGACTCTTCTTCTCCAGATAAACAGAGCGAGGAAACCTCTGAGATTATAGCCGATCCATCAAGAGACTCTATTGAATTTCCAATGGAGTTACCTCTTGTCAAAAGGAAACCAGCTTGGTGCCGTGAAATATTGAAAGAAGCAAAAAAGCACTCAGCTCCAAAGGGCACCTTCAGAGAAAGCAAGAAACCAGATAAGTACTCTAGTCTCATAGCTCAATTTAATACTGTAATTGATTCTGAACCTTCCACCTTTGCTGATGCTTTCAAACATCAAGTATGGAAGGATGCTATGAGCGAAGAATATGATTCTATTTTGAAGAATGATGTATGGACAGTAGTTCCTAGACCTCATGGTAATAGTAACCTCAAGATGGCTTTATAAGATAAAGCATGCAGCAGATGGCAACATTGAGAAATAAAAGGCAAGATTTGTGGCTTGTGGTTTCTCTCAGAAAGAAGGTATTGACTACGACGAAATCTTTGCTCTAGTTTCCAGGTATTCTTCTATCAGAATCATCATTTCACTTGCAACAATTTTTGGTTGGAAACTTCACCAGATGGACGTTAAGACTGCTTTTCTTAACGGTGAAGTTGAACAAGAGGTTTAATTGAACAACCTGAAGGTTTCGTAATACACGATAAAATATCTCATGTATGTAAACTCAAGAAAGATCTGTACGGGTTGAAACAAGCTCCAAGAGCTTGGTATGGTAGAATTGACAACTTTCTACAAAGTCTTGGATTCTCCAAGAGCATAGCAGATCCAAATATTTATATAAAGATAATTCAAAATCATCTAGTTATACTAGTCTCATATGTGGATGATCTATTCCTCACTGGAGAGGAAACCTTGATAGCTCAGACTAAGAGGGAGCTTTCTGAAGAATTTGAAATGAAAGATTTGGGGCTCATGCACTACTTTTTGGGCTTGGAAGTTTGGCAGAAACCAGGAGAGATCTTTCTCTCATAGAGTAAATATGCTGTTGATATCCTTCACAGATTTGGCATGATGGACTGCAAGTCCATGACTACTCCAATGATCTCCAACTTAAAGAAACTCCAAGATCAAGTCACAGGCTCAGATCCATAAGACCCCACCTTGTATCGGCAGATCATTGGATCCTTGATGTATCTCGTACATACGAGACCCGATATCTGCTATGCTATAAATGCTCTTAGCTAGTTCATGTGTGAACCTAAACATATACATATGGTTGCAGTAAAACATATCCTGAGATATGTTTGGGGGACTATAGCTTATGGTCTCAGATACACATCCAGTGGAGGTGTGATGCTACATGGATTTACAGATTCAAATTGGATGGGCAGTGCAGTGGACCGGAAGAGTACTTCTAGATATTGCTTCAGTTTAGGTTCAACTATGATTTCCTGGTCCAGCAGGAAACAGGGCTCTGTAGCCCAAAGCACTGCAGAGGCAGAATACATTGCTGCTAGTGCTGCTGGCAGAGAAGCACTGTGGCTCAGGAAGCTACTTTTAGACTTATTCAGTTCAGAGCTTGAACCCACAATTATTCACTGTGACAATCAGAGCTGTATAAAGCTCACTGAGAACTCGGTGTTTCATGACAGATCGAAACACATTGAGATGAGATATCATTATATCCGAGACATGATTCAGAAGAAATTTCTCAGCATTCAGTATGTTCCAATAGCAAAACAAACAACATAAATTTTCACCAAGCCACTGTCCTTGACAAAGTTTGTATACTTTCGTGACAAGCTTGGTGTAGCTGAGAATGCCTCTCTTGCTGAGAGGGAGTGTTAAATTTATAAGCAGCTGCAAGATCCATTCTCCTAGAGGATGGATAAGACCCTAGACGAGATCTAGGGCCCCTAGTGCAGTCCTGGGGTACTTGGTCTGGGACCAAACAGTCAGTGCCATGGCATAATACCCTTGTGAGGGCCCCCAGTATACGACTGGGGTTCTTGGTTTCGAATCAAGCAGTAAAGACCCCTGAGAGGCCCCCCAGTATACAAATGGGGTTCTTGGTCTAGGACCAAGCAGTTAAAGCCCCTAGATAAGCCTAGGGCCCCTGGAAATGTCCAGGGTACCCATGCATACGGCATGGGTTGATCCTTGGTCTTTGACCTTGGTGGATAAGACCCCAAAAAAAGTTCTGGGGCTACTTGATCCTCTATCAAGTATTTTGATGGTACATGACCTTCCTTGAAGAAGGTCATAACCACATGAGGGATAAGTCCCATATGCAATGATGATAAAGTAATAGGTTCACCATGTTAAATGAAGGAATGAGTATTGCCACCTAGAAAACCCTCTCTTACCCTTGCATGTGTTGGTCTGGGGTTTTATTGTTTTTATTCAAGGGTTAAAATAAAGTTAAATTTAAAATGTTTATTATAACATGTTTAAATTTAATTTAAACATGTTATTTTAATTGTATTTATTTTTAACCCTTGCCCTATCCTAAAACTATAAATTAAACCCCCCCCCTCTCCTTTCACACACATTATTCTTCATTTGCTTCCAAGAGTGAGCATTGATCTCTCTCCCATCTGCGGCCCTCCTTGGTGATCTCTTGCTGCGGCCTCCTTTTGTTGCTGTGGGTGACCTTCTCGCTGCGGCCTCCTTTATCGGTGAAGTTCTTTAGCAGCAGCCTGTTCTTTCATTGTTGCAGGGCTATTCTTGTGTGTAGAGGGTGCGACATCTTCTCCTTTTTCGCTGTTTGGTGTGGCTGTAAGGTGCGACCCCTTTCTACTGATTGCAGATTGAGATTTAAGGGTGCAACCCCATCTTCTGTTCTGTTGTGTGAGGTCTCTAGGGTGCGTCCCCCTTTGGTTGTGTTATTTGCATAGGGTGCTACCTTTCACACGGTTGAGTGAGGAACCTTCTTGCTGCGGCCTCCTCCTATCTGCTGTCTGGAGTATCTAGGGTTGAAACCACCCTTTGTTTGCCATCTGAAGTGACAAAATTGCAACCTACTATCCCTGCTGTGTGATAAATACAGTCAACTTCTTTGCTATGTTAAAACCCTAGGGTACGACCTCCTATCTCCTGCTTAAATCAAGTTATACACAGTCATCTTGTATAGGGTTTTGATACCTTCTCTTGGTTGAGGGTTTGTTCCTATGAGGGTTTCTAGTTCAATCTTTTTGTGGCAAGAAAATTCCTTCATCTATTGGAAAAGAGATCCAACCTATAAGGTGGATCTATGAACTGAACCTTTATCTGAGCATACTAAAAGGTTCTTCATCTCCTATGGTTATTGTTCTTTCTTCAGAGGTAAGGTTGTTGTACTAGGTAAGCTGCTTTCTCATCTCTTTCAGATCTGGATTTGTTTTTTACTTCAATACTGTTTGATCTAGTTAGCCATGAGTATTATCTATTAGATCTGAAGCTAAACATTGAATTTATAATTGCCTATATAGCTATTTTATCATATAATGATCATACTAGTGTTTAGATCTATAGATCTGTGTATTATCTTGAGTTTAGATCTATTTTACAGCTTGACCTTATTATGATCTGTTCACTGTTAAATCAATAGAGTTCTTTTTTATTAGATCTGATTTTTTATTTCTGATCTGTAGATCTAATCTTACTAAGTTTATTTGCTGTCTCTCTTAGATCTAGATACTAAGTGTTCTAAGTCTGTTGATCTAGATCTAACTGTTTTGTTCACTGAAATTTAAAAGATACTATTGTTCTGCATCTTTACCCTAATTCTAACAGGTAGAACTGGTGAGGGTCTGGCCCTTGCATGCTTAGTCTAGTGATCAGGTGGATCAACACTGGATCCATGGTGATGCGCCTATCTAGCTAAAGATAACCTCCATGGTAGCACTACATGAGGAGTTTAACACACACGATAACCTTCTGATGTTGGTCGAAGTGGGGGATCTTCATGACCTTTAGGATTGTCTATATCGTGATCTCCTTAATCCACGGTTGAGGAACTATCTTGGGCTTCTTCCCAGTCATCTTTGTTAGGTACCTATGCGGCCCGAGCATCGCATAGTTTTTTCGGTCTCCAAGGTTGAAGTCACTGATATTGAGAGTTGGGATCAATCCCAATTGAGGTCTAACTGTGCGTATCCCATTCAGGAGGTATGTAATGATCAACGTGTACTCAAATTTTTGTGGGATGCTGTCACAACTAACTGCACCAGCTAGAGGCGGGATGTACTCTAACAAGACCGATGGGATCTGATTTGCGTTCACCAGATCATCGCAGTGATTGCTTATTTTCTCAGTCCTGGTTCAGCTAGACCGACGTGCAGTCGAGGGGGATGCTTGCAATTCGCCCGTCGACGATGCCTGTATTCCTATAGACATGAATTTATCAGCCATGAGGTCGATCATAATCTCTTCCACAGATTTCTCTAACGCGTTATGCTTGCTTGACATTCACACTTGTAATAAAAGACTTGGGTAGGCTAACGGACACTCAAGGTAATTGAAGGAATGGCGAGGTCTAGACAACACAATGCGGTATGCAATCACTTCTCTGTTAGCTCGAATATCTCAGTTTTGAAAAAGTGGTCCCGGTGCAGCATCTGACGGGTTAAATAAGCAACATCATAACAGATTCATCCAACAGGTTGGAGTGCCTCAATCAATGCGATTCCATCCATTATGGTGCGGTCCCAACTGTCCAATGGTGATGCTTCTAACAATAACTATGTTTCTAACTGTTCCGGAGCGTCATTCTAATGGCCGGGGTGCCTCCAATGGTCATATAGCTTCGTCGTGGTGAAGTCCCATTCTGCGTGGTTTTGCTATTTTGGCGAGGTTCAAGTTCTGCAAGCCCATCTTCTGCGAAGTCTTCTCTTGAACTTCCCATAGTTTTTCTAGTCTTGCTTTCTTCTTACTAAGTTTTCTGGCCTTTTTTCCTGTGATCTGAGTCATTGGATTCCTCTTTCCATTTTTATTCTTATCTTCTCTTAGCATATCAACTTCACATTGCTGAGGGTGTTTCAAAAGGTTCGGGTCTAATACCTCTTCTCTTATTATTTCCGGGGTGGATTCTCTTCTCTCCTGCATGGACAGGTTCTTTAAGCCTTCTTGTGTTCTTTCCACTTTGACAACTAATTCTCTGGTCCTCTATTGCTTCGACTTATTCTCTTGTTATTCTATTAGTCTCTTTATTTTTCTAGCCATGAAGTCCCTTAATTATTGTTTTTTCTGTTCTGTAGTTTCTTCCTTTGCTTTCCTTCGGATATGATCTTTCTCAATCCAGGTATTTCCTAGAAAAGTGCAAAAGGGGCGTTGTTCTCAACAAACTTAATGACTTTAAATTCTTCTTCAGTCAATATTCCATGAGAAAGCATAGGTACATGAGTAACTCTTCCACATAGGGTTATAATATTTCCATTAAACAATCCTATCCTTCCCAATGAAGGAATCATAACAATCTTTCCCAAGATTTTCCAAGTGCTTTCTGGCATAATGTTCACATGTGTCTCTTCATCCAATATACAGTCTATGTCGAAGTCTCCTATTCTTGTTTCTATGCACTGCTTCTTTTTCAAGATCTTTGGTAAACTGATGTCTCTATGATAATTCAACGTTTCTTTCATATGTAATAACATAGTCTCAGATTGTTTCTAGTTTTCTAACATATCCTTAGTCCATTGACCTTCTTCATAGTTTTCTTGTCTCATGCTCATTTTTTCAACTTTGGTAATCATTCTAGGGAAATCCTCAACCTCATGACCAATAGCTTTACAACAAAGACAAATAGGACCTATACTAGGGCATTCCTTAGCAAGATGTCCCGGTCTTCTGCAATTATAACACAGTGTCAATCCTCTCTTTCTTTTAAACGATCCCTAACCTTTCCTGTACTGTGCACTGAGATCACAGTGATGGACCTACAATTTGAAAAAAATCTTTCTAGGTTCCTGCATCCACTTGTTAGTCCACAAATTCTTTCTATGCATAGGAATAACATATCTTTCACTATCTCTATCAAATTTATTTAGATCAACTCTGTCTTCTAGCTGTGCCCTAGTTTTTAGACTAGGAAAAAATCTATCAAACATACTTAGATTCATACTTTCGAAGCAAAAATTTCCACTTATCTTACCTTTACCAGAGCACAAAGCTTTAATATATTACCTCTTTTCTTCAGATTGGCTTTCCTTCTTAGCATGGAGCTTCACAAGTCAAGTAGAATACTGTGCACTACAACAACAGATCTACACATAAAGGTTTCTCTTTTATTTAGTTCCCAACAATCACAGTTTCAAGTCATGACAACAGAACCATTTATTGGCACAGGGGCAGACTCAGGGTTCAACACTTCAACAATGCACCAAGAAAACTCTAACTACCAGCCCTTTCGGCAACACCTGCAAAGTAGATGAAGTCTCACCGGAGGTAGAGGCAAGGGGGGTTGTAGGACTCAGGTGTCTACAACCTAGCTGGGACACAGATTTGTGATCACAACACTTAAGAGAGAACTTATCCCACAACATGCATTAGTTCTTAAACCTTATTCACAACGCAGGTTAAACCCTTATTACAGATTAACACAAGATCTATCCCTTAAAACCTCCTAGCACATAGCATAAGCTCAGATCTAACATTCATTCACATCATAAATCACTAAGAAAATAGATACATAAATAACATGAACAACATTGCACAAAACACATCGACACAGGATATACGTGGTTCACCCTAGTGTGGGGCTACGTCTACCAACTTCTTCTTCTTCTTCTTTAGTTTTCAAGCTTCTTACAATCCTCTGCTCCTATGCAAAAATCCACAGAGCCAATTCCACCAAGGGATAGGAGATTTGCATGCACCTCGCCAGATCCTCCTTCCCCGAATTAGGTCAGGGCACAAAGCCTTACACAGTCCGTGCGCAAAGTCTCTTACAATACTCTTTGCACGAAGCCAACTAGTCATGCACTAAGCCAATGACCTCTAAAACCAATTACTACTTTACTTGCATCACCTAGCTACTTATTTATACATTACAAAAGGCCTAAGCATGGTTAAACCCATGGGCCGACATCCCATAGTCGTTACATAAACCCTGAAAGTCCAAAAATCCTGCAAAATGGGAGAGATCTCGCGATCTAAGCTTCGCCTAGGCACTCTGTCTTCAACCAACCTGTCGAAGTCCCAAAAAAGGTCAAACATGACCAACGTTTCCTCAAAACTTGGTCGAGGGACAACAACATCGATAGACAATTGTAAATTAATTAAAATATAAACATCACAACAAATACAAAATGTTAAGGAAAAGGCAAGTACTCACAAAATTGTGATCCCTTTTTTGCCTTGTTATTATATCTTATGTGTTGCATGGGTTCCATTTTGTTTACTTTTTACAACAACAAAACAATTGAAAATTAGTATTTCATGAGATAATTAAACTCTTTGATTACACATTTAAAAAAATGAAATATTAATCAATCTATCAATGAGTACATACATTTGATGCACATTTTTGTTGGGATAACTCATCCAATGATTCAATTATTCTTATTTCTTTGACCATCTCCTTGTACACATTTTTGGATATCCCTATAGGCATGTTTTGGATGTCATCTCATATGGTGTATTTAATTTTATTAATCTTTCTAAAAATAAAAAGCACTCGATAAAAAAATGATTAATATTTATATGAAAATAAATATAGTAGAAAAAATAATTTGGTAATCTTTTGGTCTAGCATATATATACTATAGAAAAACGTGTTTAACAATAACATGCTTTCTAAATTATTCATTTTTGTGATTGTGCAATTTTACTATTGCAAGTCTCAAATGTCTCATTAACCATTCCTCTAAAATTGTTTGTTGTAGTTTAAATATAACATAATTTGTGGATTCATTGGATTAATGTTTGTACTATAAATGAAAAGAACATCTATATATACTTTCCACTATATTCCTCATAGTTTTATAAAACATTTTCCCTCTATTATTAACTTTCAACACCACTCTAGATGCATTGAGGACCTATTCATCATCATTTACATAATTTGTAATTTGTTTCTTCTTAGGAGGGCTTTTTGTTCCTTTGATGTCAGTCCTTGCCCAACATTAAAAATATGAAAAATCAAATGTTTGAAACATGTTAGCTATTATTGTCAAGAAGTACATTATTAGTAAAAATTCAAAGAAAAACTCCATGTTCATCACCTTGTGATCCATCGAACTCCCCTATTTGCAATGTTTCCATAAAGATTCTATGCTCTTTTCCATTCATATTATGAATAATCTTATCGATTTTTTTCAAGTTTTTACTCTACATGACACACATTAATAAATACACATCATTTAAACATATGGATAATTCAAATATATTTCTTTTATATTAAAGCTTCAAATAACTTGCTATGTTCTCTTATTGGGATGTGCTTTCCTCGTGCTCATTGCTATAGTTTTTTTCCCCATAATCTTATATCAACAAAGACCCACATAATGATATATACAAATTATGAATTATGTTTTACAAATATATAGAGAATTTGGGCTCAAAACTATTTTCAAGGTAATCGGTGCACATTATACAGTAAGACACACATGTGTGCCTTATACAATAATATACAATGACGTGTTTAATTATATATGGAGCACAACATAGTCTAATATGCAACTACACAAAACTCTCGCATAATGATATATTTGCAGGTTTTCATGCCAGTTGGCATGCTCTATAGTGATGAATGCATTGGTTCTATATACTATATAATGCACATCATGAAGCCAAAAAAAAATTAATTATCGAGGCCAAGTGATTTGTTATATATTAACAATCACACGAGTACATATTACTATATAATGTGCATGGTAAAACTCATAAACATTTAAAAAAAAAACTAATAGGGATGGATTTTAGAATCCAATGCAATGGGGGGCCCCATTATATTAAAACATTATTTACATCACAAAAAAACACTGAAGCCAACAAATACCTAACCCCCCCCCCAAAAAAAAAAATAAAATAAAATAAAAAATTGTCAAAAGGGTAAAGAAACTAAACCCCTATGAGTAGAGTTTGCAACAACATAAAACAAAAGGAAAACAACAACAAAGCTAGGGTTTACAACATTGAAGGTGAGCCCAAAACCATTCTAATTTGTTGAAATGCATTGTAAATGTGAACAAGAATAAACAAGGGAGAATTGTTTAATCAATTAAGGGAAAATTTTTTGAGATAAAGAGAACAAAGTTACATACTTGAAATCCCCCCCCCTACAGATTTGAATGTAAGCCAAGTTGACACCTTACAAATTCCACTCTTTAGAAAAATCTATCCACTCCAATCTCTTACCTGGAAAATCTCTCTTGTGAGAGTCTCTCCTCTAAATTTTGGCACAACAATGGATTAGGGTTTAGTGTTTTGTTTAACTCATCTATACAATATCAAATTTGAACTATTTTTGTTCACTTGATTTTTTGATGCATGGATGAAAAGTGTGTGGTCTATTTTTCTAAACAACAATTTTTAGCATGTGGTGCACCAATCAAATTTAAGTGCATTAATGCATTATAGTACCTAAGTCACACCATAACAATAGTTTTCAGTGAAAATAAAAGTGAAAACCTCTACAATCAGTTATTTATGGAGGTTTTCCTTTGTGGAATTTTTAATGTAAGTAATTTTTTGGTGTGCATCAAAATCTAGTGTATGAGTGCATATAGTATAAACTAACACATTGTTGCATCAATGTAAACTAGGTGCATCATTTATCAAAAAAAGACCTTAAAAAGTCTATTTGAAGTTAAAATATTACATGCTTCACAAACTTTCTTTTAAGAATCAAGACATGTATTGGTTGTGGTTTTGGTTCAAATGAAAGGAGAAAAGTGATAACATCAAAAGGTCAATTCTTCATATTCTTTATTCCATATCATTCCAAGTTCATCAAGTTCTCCAATAAGTCCAAATTTGCAATTTGCAATAAGTCCAATTTTTTTTTATCTTTTTATTATATGATTGATTTATTTTTCTAGGTAAAATATCTCGGGGGAGACCTCCGAGGTACTTCCACTCACGAGAATGGTACCAAAGGTAAACACTAGATTCTTCATGGCATGAGGCTGGGTCATGTAAAAAAAACATATATAGCTCATCAAAAATCAACTCACTAAGAGAAAACATGTCACAAAGTGAGATTTGAAACTAGGTGGAGAGGCTAACAAATTTTCCTCACAACCACTTGAACTACACCCAATTGACATAAATGTTTGAATTTATGACACCTTTGTATGTGCATTTGAATAATTGTTCATTGAATTTTATAGGATCTTGATTCGAGATTAATTTTATATGCGTGGGATAATCCACTAGTACAAAAATGTTGCAAGATCTTATTTGAATCAAGATATCGCAAGTAGATGTAGATGAAAATGGAAACCCATTTTACCCTACCAACCATAACATGTCATCTTCTAGCAACCATCCTAGGCCAATGGTACTTCATTATGAATTGGATTTTGTTTATGACACCCCGATAGTATGTGTCTATACAAAATGTAAAGGGTTGAAGACGAACCCTTGAAATGTCACATTGTCTTTCATCCAAAATTGACCAACTCGTCTCCTTTTGTTGAGTCAACCAAGAGTTCTAGTGAGTCAAAGTACAATAACAATACTACCCAAAACATCTTTATTAGGAGATCCATTTTTTTTTCTTTTCCATGGAAAAGAAACTATATATTTTCTATTTCAAGTACGAAATCAAAATATGCATCGTTGAGCCTTTAAGATCCTCTACAAATATAGATTAAGTCCTCTAAACCCCCACAGACCTACATATTACAGTCTTCCCTTTTTAACAAAATATTCCAAAGCAAAAAGTCCACAATCTATCATCAAAAAACAATTCTATTAATAAAAACACATGACCCTAAGACTATTTTCTTTAGCCAACTTCTAGATTATAAATGGGATAAAGAAATTCTTGATGAGACCTAATCTATGCTGAACTCTTGGTAGATCATAAATCATTCCTATAGTTTATAAGCATCCTTCGAGAGAGAGTATGTTTTTTGATTGAATTCTTTGCAAATATGAGGGGTAAGAGATACTACCAAACTAGGATTCTACCTTTAGAATTCTATTCATTATAGGTCCTAGAGCCAAATTGGTAATTTGACACTTTTCATTACACTACTCCATCAACAAATTGGAGTCACCCAATACTTGCAAATTCCTTAGACATTCATCTACAATGAATTTGATCAATACCTAAAGAGAAACAAATTCTACTTTGTTATTTGTACATATCCCAAACCATATTAGATAGTGAAATAATGATTCTTATCTAGAAAAAGAATTCCCCTCACTCTCCATATAAACTCGGGGTTCCTTGGCAAGCACCATCAAAGAATCCCCATGCTTTGGTGAAGTCAATGGTTGGCTCCTTAAGAATATTAATATTCTTCTTCTTAAGTTCTTTCCATCCTTCTCTATAAGAGAGCCTGATTTTATAGGACACCATACCAACAACCATAGTACTTCCTTGAAAAATCATTTTATTTTTTCACAACCATAAGCCCCATGGAACATAACATGGTAAAGCATTATGAGACTTGCCTGAGGGATCAATCATCCAAGCCTCAAAACATTCCATAATATTGTTATTATTCCACCTGTTGGCCTTCCTTGTTAGGAAATGAGACACAATTCCACACTAAACCTAGCAGAAGAGAGGAAGAATTTAATCAAGATTGTAAATGACACAACAATCACATAGTACAGAGAGATTTTACCTTGGAAACCCAAACCAGAAAAACTAGAATTCCTTGAGCGTTCTGCTCTCTTGTTGTCTTATTCAATCCGAATGAAAGGTTACATATCAAACCTCGGTCCACACTTAAGACACGATCAACATCATACCCTCTTGCTTACGCAAGAACAACCATGTAACCAATCTAGCTTACATTTACATGACCAATAACCTACATCTAAAGGTTTCTCTAAATATTTCCTATATTACGATTAAAACATTACAACACGCCTCTTTATAGGTGTTACAGTAGGAAAAACCATAAATAAATGGCACCCAAAAACAATTACAGATCCATGCATATCATTGGCTATTATCGACCTCTTGTTGGTTGACCTCTTCAACTTGTTGTCGATGCCTTTACCACATCGAACCGCCTTGACCTTTGAATTCAAATTTACCTGGTCGACTAACATCAACCTTCTACTTGATATTGATTCACATCAAATTTGACCTGTTGTCGATCCACCTCAACTTCAACCGTCAGTCGCTCCACCTCGACTAGACTTTCACTACAAATAATATAACAACCCAACATTCTCCCACTTGTTGTCTTCTTTGCTGAAACCAAGAGATTCCTGAACTTTTGTTCATAGACCAAGGGAAAAAATACCCATTACCTCTCTACACCAAGATAACTTCACAACACTCACATAATTGGTCAACGAGTCTACTATGTTTTCCAACGTGTCTACTTTCTCCAGCAACATATTGTTGCTTTCCACCATGTCTCTCATGAAATGGTATTGTACATCAATGTACTTAGTCTTTGAATGATAAGCCGGGTTCTTTTCCAGAAATATTGTTCTTTGACTGTTGTAACTTATCTTCATAGATCTCTGCTCATACCCAATTCCTGAACACAACCTTTGTAGTCATATTGCTTCTTTGCTTCCATGAGTGGTCGCCATGTATTCAAATTCTATTGTTGACAAGGCTACAACCTCCTGTCGCTTACTCATCCCAATGATTTCTCCACCAAACATCTTGAAGACATATCCACTAGCCAACCTCATTCGATCCAGATCTCTAGCCCAGTTGAAATCGACAAAGCCATGTACATTTAATTTATTGTCACCTCTAGGTTTTCCTTGGTAGCATATATCATAGTCCCATGTAACAAATACTTGAATACTCTCTTGATAGGTGTCCAGTGCTCCTTTCCAGGTGTTGACTTGTACCTTCTCAACACTCCCATTGCATGGGAAATGTCTGGTCGAGTGCAGACCATCACATACATTAGACGACCAACAACACTTGCATAGGGAACACGTGCCATGTCATCTATTTCTTCTTGTGTCTTTGGAAATTGCTCAGTAGTTAGCTTTTCTCCCATAGGAATTGGAACCTTCATCGATTTGGAATACTGCATATTTAAACATTTCAAAATTGTTTCAATATAATTTGTCTGGTTCAACTAGAGATTTCTAGCTGCTCGATCTCTCTTAATATCCATTCCTAGAATGAAGTTAGATACACTAAGATCCTTCATGTCAAACTTGGAGGATAGTTTCTTCTTTACCTCCTTTATTGCGTCCATATTGTTTCCAATCAACAACATGTCATCAACATAAAAAGCTACATATATGAAACACCCACCTTCTTCTTTGGAATATATGCGGTGATCAACTTTGCTTCTCATAAATCCCAAACTATGGATGTATGTGTCGAACTTTTGGTACCACATCCTTGGTGATTGATTTAGACCATAAAGGGATCTTTTCAGTTTACACACCAAATATTTCTTTCCCTTTACTACAAATCCTTCAGGTTGTTTCATGTAGATTTCCTCTTCTAGGTCCCCATGTAGGAACGATGTCTTCAGATCCATCTGTTCTATTTCCAGATCAAATGTTGCATCCAGAGACAATAATACTCTAATGGAAGTTAATTTTGCAACAGGCAAAAAAATATCACTGAAGTCGATTCCTTCGACTTGGGAATATCCTTTCTCTACTAGTCGAGCTTTGAAATTATCGATTTGACTTGATGCATTCATATTCTTCTTGAATACCCATTTGTTATCAACATGATTTATTCCACTAGGCAACTTGACTAAGTCGCATGTCTCATTCTTGTGCAATGATTCCATCTCTTTGACCATGACATCCTTCCAGAGTTTTCCCTCTACTTAGTCGACTATCTCATTGATTGACTTGGGCGCATTATCGATGGAAGTTAACATGAATGTGGAATGCAATTCGGGTGGACTATACCTTTTGACTGGTTTTCTTACTCTTTTTGACCTCCTTACAACCAGAGTCGGTTTTTCCACCTCTTCCTCTGATTAAGTCGACTCATATTTATCATCTTCTTCGTTCCTCAGTTAAAACCACACCATCTCAAGATTATTCTCGATATGAACAATTTCCTCAGGATCAGACTTACTTCCGACTTCTATAAAGATCACATCTTGATTGTACATTGTTTTCCTTGATGTAGGATCCCAGAGCTTATATCCTTTCATTCATTCTTTGTATCCAATGAAAATAAATTTGGTTGCCTTCGTGTCCAACTTGCTCCTCTTTTTCTTGGGAATATGCACAAATGCATCACAACCAAATAATTTGAGATGTGAAACCGAAGGATTCTTACCCGACCATACCTCATTTGGAGTCGTGTAGACTAGCGTCGACGAAAGAGACATATTCAATAGATATTTTGCTGTGTCGACTGTCTCCACCCAGAATTCTTGTGTGAGCCCAACACCACTAAGCATGCTCCTTGCCTTCTCCATCAATGTTTTGTTCATTCTCTCAACAAATCCATTTTGTTGTGGGGTATATGGTGTGGTATTTTTGTGTGCTATACCACACTGCTTGTAGAACTGATCAAATTATTTTCCACATAATTCACCACCGTTATCAGTTCTCAACACCTTAATAATTTTATTTTTCTGGTTTTCTATAAGAGATTTAAACTCTTTGAATTTCTCAAAAACCTATGATTTCTTCTTCAGAAAATATATCCATGTCTTCCTGGAAAAACAATCTATGAAGGAGACATAATACAAGGATCCACCAAGTGAAGGCATTGTAACTGGGCCAAACACATCACTATAAACCAATTATATAATCTGATTTTCCCTTGTCGCTCCAGATGGGAACGTCACCCGACTTTGTTTTCCATATATATATAATGTTCACAAAAGTTGACTTCTAAATTACACTAAGAAAAGTCTTCAACCATACCTTTATTGTGCATAGCTCGAATTCCTTTTTCTCAAATGTGTCCCATCCTCTCGTGCCATTGCATGGTCAGGTCAACTTTATGATGATTTGTCGAGTTGGTTTGAATCGACTCATCCCGAGTCGAGTCGAGTTGATTCGAAGTTGAGTTGACTTCAGGAACAATGATGTTGTTGCATCCAGTTGTGTCGACACTCACTAGCAACTTGTATAGGGTTCCAATCCAAACTCCTTTCATTAAGACCATCGCACCTCTGACCATCTTGCACGAATCCTTTTGAAATAGAGTGTGCACTCAAACATCACTCATATTGCTGATAGATATCAAGTTTATTGCCAAACCTGAATGTGAAACAGACCTGGAAGGGTTCTTTTCCTCCCATCCTACAATATCAGTTGAAATTTTCCTCGTCCGACAATTTTGTTTGTTGATTCATCCCCCAAGAACACATCACCTCCATCATATCATTCATACTCGCATAACCATTCTCTTTGTGGTGTCATATGATAGGATTCTCTTGAGTCGATCAACCAAACATCTTGATTTGACTGTGTACTGATCGACACCAGGTACACATCGCCTCCCTTATCTAGAGTCTTCTTTGTCTCAGTCGACTTGTTGGGCGCAGAGAGAAGAAATTATATTTTGGGCGAAGGATCTGTTTTGGGGAAAGACCTAAACTTAGAAACAAATGACCTAATTTTGAAGTGCATGCAATAGGTGAAAAGAAAGAAACATGCAAGAGGAAAATCAACATGCAAGAGGAAAAACAATGTGGCGCGTAGGCAGACAAGCCTAACCATGTTAGGGTTAGGGTTTTTGACAAATATTGTAACAACTATAAGCCATAAAGTAGTATAAATAAGGACCTAAGATGTTTAGGAAAGGTGGTGTTTTTTTGGTGTGTTGTGGTAGAGGATGATTTATGTTGTCAAGTATAATAAGTCCTGTAGAAGAATCAAATAAGCTAGTCCTTGAGGGTTAGGTCACAATATTTGGAGATTGGTATGATCTAGTCCACCTCATAGAGGGATATTACCCTCATCTAGATTGTATTACTACAGATGTAATGCACACAATGAAATATTTTGCATAGATTGAATAAAAGAGCAGAGAGCCAAAACTTTGTGGATGTAGCCCCAGAAGGGGGTGAACCACGGTAAAATTTGTGTTATGTGTGAATGTTTACTTTCTGTTGATCATTAGAATATGAATGAATGGTTAAACTAGAAATATCAACATGCATGCATAGGTTTAAAGATGAACAAATCATAGAAGTGTGTGAATATTTAACAAGGGTAATGAATAAGAAAGAAAGAATACACTCACAGATCCCAACTCATTCCTAGACTGCAAACACTTGAGTATTGCAGTCACCCATAAAATCTATCTCAGGTGAGACTGCATTGTTCACCCTATGCGCAACGTTGCCTTTTGGTTTACCAGGAGGGCTGATAGTTTTAGAGGTTTTTGTTGGAAACCTATTGAGATCCAAACCTTGGTTAGCCCAAGAAGAAGTGAAAGAATAAAATAACAAATGGTTCTGATACCAGTTGGAACTGCACAGGATTGAGTGGAAGGGATTCATGGAAGAAACATGCAAATAATGGAAGTATATAAGGGAATTTTCAGGCCATGGAATCCAACGAAGGTGAAGATTGAAAGATGGTTGAAAATGAAGGAACTTGAGTTTGCACAGATGGACAACAAAAACCCTAATTTAACACCGCACAAATATCTCGACAAATACGTGTTTAGTGACTTGCATGAGGTATTTTTGTATGATTTCCCACATTTTTTGTAGGAGTGGTTGTTGATATTAAAGGACAACCACCCTCCAAATCGAATAAGACAAATGGAGTGGAATCTTGTGGAAATCATGTAGTTACAACAAGTTAATAAAAAATTTACATGCGCAATAGATTTCTAGTTAGACAATATTGTTGCAGGGTTTATCACCGAATTTGTAGTAGATACCATAAAGTCCTATACTACAACAGAGAAAGATTTTCTAAAGGGACGAAGAGGTAGGTATAACATATCGTTGTATACTTCAATAAATATTTTATTGTATGACAACTGTATGATTACCATGGAATCATACATCTAAACTTCCATGTGTGCATGGTGGAGGGGGGAAGCACTGACACGAGGTTGATATATGGAAAAGGAGATGGATAAAGGAAATAAGAAGGAGGCCATGGAACCAATCATGATGGAAGAATACCATATAAAGAATATAATGGAAAAATCGGAAAGACACAGAGTGGAGTACCCTACCAACATAAAATGAATAATACAAAGAGAGCTATAACTGATAGAGAGGCCTTGGCAAGTGATGAAGAAGAGGTAAAGGATCTCCGGGCTGTGGAGAAGATTGAGGAAATATTGCATGAAGTGTATGAATGGAAAACAAGAGGTCCACAGTCAGGGACAGAAGGAAGAACTCCAATCCAGATCACCCTTAATGTGGAACCTACAACCCCATGTGCGACTATTACACTAGAAAGAACACCAACGTTTAAACAACCAAATTTTAGTGAAAGAAAGACAAAAAAAAACACATCGAATCAAGGAGAATCAACTGGAGGATCCAGTTTAGGAAGTAACAATCAATTATATACACCGCGTGGCGACAATAGTTCAATACAGTTCAAAATGGTAGGACATGATCCCACGATCAGATTACCAGAATTTCAAGGAGAGGCATCGGAGGACCCTGAAAAGCACTTATTCATTTGTGAGAAGATCTGGGAAGAAAAGAAGATCAAATATGAGGATACAAATCTCACATAGTTACCAATCACACTAAGACACCACACACTGGACTGGTATATGAGCCTAGATGTAAACAGTCCACAATACCAAAGACTATTGCAGACGTGAAAAAGCTACTGGTAAACGAATTTTAGAAGACTAGTACATGAATGAAATGATTGAAATCAGGTAGAAACCAAGAGAATCTATTTGGGAGATTGACCAAAGGTTCAAACCACTGAAGGGTAAGTTGAAATGTGCAATTACTGATATGCAACATAGACAATTAGTTGTGAACTTCCTATTACCACATTTGAAATAATTGTTAAGACAACAACAGTTCCAAACTCAGGCAGAGGCTCTGCAGGTAGCCTCACAACTGGAAGAGAACCACTATCAGTAGACAGATCCAACAATAGATGAGATGAAGGAGGATTTGAAGAATCTAACATTTCAACTTAACTAGAATAAGGGTAAAGAGAAAAGGGAAGTTTTTTGGTGTACCCTATGCAGGACAAAAACACACCATAAGAATGAATGTCCAACTTTCGTGTAGTATATGGCGATAGGGGTGTCAAACCCATTTCAAACAGGAGGACCATGGTGTCAGATTATTAAGACACATGAGAATGATCCATATCATTTTCCAATGATGCAGAAATATAAGACAATACCAAAAAGTTCATTTTGCAATTTTTGCAAATTAGTGGGTCAGGACGATAAGGATTGTAGAACAATGGAGCTGATGAGAGAAAGAACTTCATATACTTATAGGGTGCAGGTAGAAATGATGATAGGACAAGTTGCACCTCAATTCATCAGGATACCACCACTATACAACAATGCACAACAACAATACAAAAATGCGTAGCCATAGTATAATAATGCGCAGCCACAGTATAATCTCGCGTAGTATAACCAGGTACCTCAATACAATGCACCACGTAGAGATCGAGGTGGATATAGAGGTGCAAGATGAGGAACAAGAGGATTTGGATGAGGCAAATAACAAGTAGTGTGCCACAACTTCCAACAACCAGGACATTATGCAAGGGATTTTCCACTCCCACCAACGACATGTATGTACTGTCGTGCAACAGATCATGACATAGAAGTCTGTCCAACACTCTTGGGGAAGATACAGGAAAGAAGAAACCAAAACAACCAGAATGTCCAATGGATTTATATAGAATATAGGGATGATGGGAGAAACATCAATATAGTCACTCAAGGAGGATCCAAGACAGGAACTAATGCAATGTCACGCGATCCAGATCAACACCGATGGGTTAAGAAGAATATTGAGCCACATAAGTAGTTTAACGCGTAGAACAAAAATGAAACATTTAAGGAAGCCATATAGGAGTGTCTCAAGCATAGTGTTACATCTACATCAGTCATGAAACAACCTCAAAACCCACCATTATATGGGATACCATTCTCAATGGAACATACCAATAAAGAACAACCTCTAGAGAAAGTAAGTACCATAAAGACTTTTTTGCAATCCTATTTTAACTTATTGAATGACCCATCATCTGTTAAGGTCTTACAAGATATGCTAGAAATATGTAACACAAAGGTGGAAGGTAAGTTAGAACATAAAACAATCAATCATCTTCATACAAGAAGAAGGACAAGAAAAGAATTCAGACTGAATGCCAACATTGGGGATTTCAATATGGGTAATGTTATACTAGATTTAGGCTCTGAAGTAAATGTCTTACCTAAGAAGACATGGCAGTGTATGGGGGAACCTACCTTAGGCTACTCACCTGTCCAGTTGAAACAAAAAATCAACACAAAGTGTTACCTATTGGAAGACTTAAAGGTGTGACAATAGATTTGGATGTAGTGCGCACTATGGCAAATTTTGAAGTGATAGAGATAGCAGATGGCACAACACCTTACCCGTCATTACTTGGACTGGATTGGGAATTTGATAACTAGGCTATAATCAACCTGAAGAAAAGAAAAATGACTTTTGAATCATGTGACTATAAAGTTATTGCACCAATATATCCTTCAGAAGGAGAAAGGTTTGTAGAGGCCACTTGTTTGGATTTGGAAGAAATAAACCAGTTGTACAGAACCATCGCATGACAAGAGGATTATGTTAACCCAACTATAGATGTGGTACTCAGTTGGAGAAGCATTAAATCATGTGCTTCCGACTCAAACACAAGTTGGAGAATTGCCAACAACGGTTACATGAAGTTTCCATAAGGAGGTGTGAAAGAATAGATCATGTAATAAGATGGTTGGTACAGAGATAAGAGAACCTCCCAACTTTCATGGGATAAATGACTTAGAGGAATTCTTGACAAAATATGAATATGAAGTGTTAGAAAATCAAAGGATCTTATCCCTAGATATTGCACTCAAGGAAACACCTACAAGATGGTGGGGTGCGGACAAATAAATAATAGGACTGATATCGGTGTAAATGACTACTGCGCATTAGATTTGGCACAAACAGGGAAGCACTCAAATGCAAAGGTATGATGGACAAGGAAAACCGTTGGAACACTTGGAGAAGTACAAGACACGATGGAAGATGACACCACCAGAGGAATGGCCTCATCAATTTATCCATACATTGGAAATAATCCTAGGGAACTAGTATACATATCAGAAGATGTGTAGAGGCACTACATAATGGAAATAATTACAACACAATTTTGTAGTAACCTTCTCATTTGAACATGAGAACCCCAACATTGACTCGGCACTCAAGTTGATACGGGGAATGCTATTGGTTGATGAAATAGAAGTTGAGATCATGACAAAATATCAACAACAAAACAGACAGACAATCAAAGAGTTACTTTCATGCTATCGTGTTGAAGGGGAAGCACCAGATGAATATGATCCATGCAACCTTCAGATCACAGAGATTGAAGGAGAAAGAGAGGTAGACGGTCCATCTATGAAGTCAAAAGTATTTGCTACACTAATCAAAGTTAAAAAATTCAACATTGGGATTAATGAAAATCCTAAAATGGTGAGTATTAGAGACTATTGGGATGAGCTAACTGAAGAAAGAATAATAGAGTTACTGCGTGAATACAATGACCTATTTCCAACAACCTTTATAGAGATGAAAGGCATAGCATAGGAGTTAGGTGAGATGAAAATACCCCTCAAACCTGAGGCTAGACCTGTCAGACAAAGACCTTATAGATTGAATCCAGTGTATAAGCAAAAAGCAAAAGAAAAAATTGATTGAATGTTGGAAGCTGGTATTATAGAACCATAGAGGAATCTGAATGATTCAGTCCTATGGTAGTCCAAGAAAAGAAGAAAGGGGGGATAAGTATTTGTGTAGATATGAGGAAATTTAATGATGCTTGCTTACATGACCCTTTCCCTACCCCTTTTACATATGGGGTTTTAGAGAATGTGGGAGGAAAGGAAACATATTCATTCACAGATGGATTCTCAGGTTACCATCAAATCAAAATAGCTCCAGAGGACAGGTATAAGACTAGTTTTGCTACAGTATGGGGATCCTACCAATATACAGTCATGCCATTTGGGCTGAATAATGCACCAACCATTTTTCAAGAGTAGTCATAGCTGCTTTTAAGGAGTTCATACATCAATTTCTAGAAGTACATCTGGATGACTGGACTGTACATAGTCTTTTAAAGGACCATGTAGAAGTGTTAAGACTAATGTTGGAAAGATTCATGCAATTTCAAATATCATTAAATATCAAGAAACACATTTTTGGTACACCTTTTGGAATATTGTTGGGACATATAGTGTGTAAACAAGGTTTATTAGTGGACCTTTCTAATATTGTTGTCATTGTGAATTTACCACCACCAAAGTTAGTGCACCAGTTAAGAGAAACACTGGGACACATAGGCTATTAAAAGAAATTTATAAAGGGGTATGCAAAAATTACTGCACCAATGGAAAAACTGTTAAATAAGGACACCATATTTCAGTGGAATGAGGACTGCCAACAAAGATTGGACATTCTAAAAGAAAATATGGTGACAACACCTATATTAGTGTTTCCAGATTGGGAAAAGACATTTCATGTGCACGTAGATGCATCAACCATAACACTTGGAGCAATTCTGGCGCAACCAGGAGCAGGGGACTTAGACCATCCTATAGCCTTTGCAAGAAAAAAGTTGTCAGAATCAGAGCATAATTATAACACCACAGAAGGAGAAGGCCTAGCCATGGTATATGCACTTCAGAAATTCAGGCACTATTTACTTGTTAAACACTTTAAAATGTTCACAAACCATTATGCCCTCAAGTATCTAGTCAACAAGCCAGTGTTGGGGGGGAGGATCTATAGATGGTTATTATTATTCCAAGAATTTGATTTCAAAGTGATATTCAAACCAGGGAAGTTGAATGTAAGACCAGATCACCTGTCAAGGGTAACCAATGGAGAAGAACTTACTAACTTGGAAGACAACTTCCTTGATGCACAATTACTTTCAGTACAGGTAGCTGATGAATACTTCGCTGATATTATTGAATACTTAAGTACAAGGGTTGTGCCACAGGATTTTAGCACTGTGCAGAAGAAAAATCCGGTAGTCAAAGCTCCAGACTATCAACTCATTGCAAGACATTTATACAATATGGGCGTAGATAACATTTTGAGAAGGTGTGCATTGGAACATGAACGACCCTGGATTTTAGTAGAATCTCATGAAGGTATAGTTGGAGGACTATGCAGGAAAATCTATCGCGCAAAAGGTATTGCATGTAGGATTATGGTGGCCAACTATCCTTAAGATGCCAAGGAATATTTCCAGCAATGTGATGTTTGTCAGAGGGTTGACAAACCCAACATAAGGGATGAGATGCCTCTAAGACCATAAGTAACTCTACAGGTATTTGACAAATGGGAAATAGACTTTGTCGGACCTATTAATCCACATACAAAAAAGTTAGGAGCTAGATATATCATTATTGCGACTGAATACTTAACAAGATGGGAAGAAGCATCGCCAATCAAGGACTGTAGCATAGAGACATCATCACACTTCATATTTGAGCAAGTGATCACCCGATTTGGATGCCCCAAGATTTTAATGAATGACCAAGGCACTCATTTTATTAATAATACCATCAAAACTATGACTGAGGAGTTTGAAGTCTATCACCAGAAGAGTACACCATATCATCCTCAGGAAAATGGAATAGTAGAAGTGTTCAATGAATTATTGGAAAATGTTTTGACTAAGATCTGCAATGTCAACATGAATGATTGGGACTTGAAAATACCAACAGTACTATGGGAATATAAGACCACATGCAAGAAGTTAACATGACATACACCATTCATATTGGTGTATGGGAAGGAAGCCGTGGTGCCATTAGAATTTTTGGTACCTAGTATGCGCGTAGCAACAATTACCAACATGACAGAAAGAGGCATAGTACAAGAGAGGTTAAGTCAACTAATGGAAATGGAAGAGGACAAGATTATGGAAAGATTTCACCAGGAAGTACATAAATAAAGAGACAAAGCCCAACATGACAAACATATTAAAAAGAAGAGTTTTAAGGAGGGAGACCTAGTTTTTCTCTATGCCAACAAATTTTTCCAACACCCTGGTAAGTTTAGAATGCATTGGCTAGGGCCATATGAAGTAAAAATTGTCATAGATGGGGGATATGTATAGCTAAAATACTTGGGAGGAATAAAAATAAAAGGAATGATCAACAATATTCGACTGAAACTGTATAGGGGCAATCAACCTACTAACCCTTAAAAGTTACAACGTAGTAGGAAAGGCATGTATATAGTGTACTATAGCATAGATTAGGAAAAAAAATGATAACAAGAAATAAAAAGAGGAAAAATAAGAAAAAAGGAATACAAAAATAGGAAAAGAAGAAGAACACAGAAAGAGGAAGAAGTTGACTGAACCACAAGAAAGTGCGAAAAAAATTGCGCGGAACAATTACCGCGACAAACATCGGAAGACAACATGCAGGGAAAATTACACTCGGTGAAAATGCACTCAAAAAGTGAACACCAAATACAACCGAGTCTATAAAGTGTGAAAAAAACGTGTTCATTCAACACTTAGTGATTTTTGAGCGCCGAGCGAGATACAAAGTGCGTGCCCTAGATAGAAATTTACGAAGAAGCAAGCGAGTGTGTGAATTGGAGAAAAGATGATTCCACCAAAGTTTGATGCTCCAGGCCAATATGCGCGGGTTACCCGACAGGGCCAAAGGTGCAAGGAAAGAATGAGACAGCTCGAGAACATGGTCGAGATGGAAGATCTCACCACTTTGGACACAGAATTGATCAGCCCGACATGGGTTGAATAGGAATCATTGACATCGCCGCAAGAGGAAGTAAGGCAAAGTTCCCAAACCCATAATAGTATCCCAAACCCTCACTCTGAAATGACCGTAAAACCTGATGAAACGATGGGTCAATGACAAAGCCACGAAGGAGAGGAGGTGTTGGTTAAGGATATCATCGATTGGTTGGACTGCGAGAGGGAAGAAGAGGATGCAAAAACAATAGAGGCAGGCCCATCTGCTATTGGGATGAAAAGAAAGGCACAAGACGCCATAGACATCACACTCCCATATCTCCCAGACACAATGGTCACTGTGGACGATATGTTGGGAAAGGTACCAAAACTTAGGTACTCAGACCAGGATGTGAACGATATGACCACATTACCATAGTTGGCCGAAGAGACTTACTTAACGAACACAGGGGAAATTGGACCCCTAGGAAAATCGATAATGGAGCTCGCACAATGGATAACGAGGTTGTACAACTTGGGCATAATGAACCTATTGGATATACCCCACTTTGAGCATGGTAAAAACGTCAGGCTTAGCATAAAGAATTTAGTCACCCACAGACACGAAGGAATCCTTTGGATGGATAGGCTAGTACAAATGGATGTACCAAGATCACAAGACTACCTATAGTCGACGCGCAGCCAGAGGAGTACTTGGATAAAAAGGCATGCGAGAAGGAAATCGTCGAGCTGGTCAAAGCACAGTTTGGCACCAGTAAGGGAAATAGGGGCATTGTGCCCAAGGATATTAAAAAAAATGCAACGAGGTTCACCAACAATATTATGTCTTGCAAGCTACTGAGGAAATGGAGAAAAGAAGAATATCCAACAAGAGTTATAATAGTAGCTGCACAGTGTGTGAAAGGAGTGATGTTCAGTTTGGCACCATACCTACTAAACTAATTTTTGGTGGATTGCAAATATGCACAGGATAATGGAACCAGGTTCCATTACTCCTGGATTATCATTCTTATAGCTTTGGAAGGATGGAAGGACCCAAAGTTTTCAACTTTCCTGGATAGGAAAGGAAAATGCTATGCGGCCCAGTATGAGTCCCTCTGACAGAGGACAATAAAAATCAACAAGCCAATAACACAGTTTTTGCAATGTTGCTAGAAGAAATAAAACAACACACAACTAATGTGTGGTGCATACCTATGGAGGTAATTCAAGAAATATAAGGGATAACCAGGTTGAGGGCATCTAGGCACCATATGTGGGTCCAGGCCACAAGGGATCCAAAGAAGGCATGGTTGAAAATGAAATATTGTGTCACCAAAGAGGAAGTTGAATGGATAATTAAAGACTGGCCCGCGTAGTGGAAGCTGCCAGTAACAAAACCAACAACAAGTCCATTCGCGACGCAATCCTCCAAGCCCAAGGAAAAGGCTGAAGTAGGTCCCTTAACAAAAACAAATAGCCCAACCGATAACACTAGAAAGGTTGCAACGCGAAATCAACCGTTTGGAACAGTGTAGTACCAAAAATACTAAGGATGAAAACAACACCGACAAGGATAGATAGACATCAATAGGCCAGAAATGGGGATACATCACAAGCTAGTGAAGAGAGGGCCCAAGTTACAACAAGGGGGGCGCAACCCTCACAAACAACAAGGAAGCCAGCGTAGGTAGAAGAGGCATGCAAAAATAGGAAGTATGTCACGGAATACCCAATCATCAACCTAACAAAGGATGATGCTAAATTTGTGGTGTATAAGTTCTAAGACAAGGGCGAAGAGATAGTTCGTATTGCAGTGGCACAAAGAGAAGAGATAATGGCCAAGCTCATATAATTCCATGAAACTCTACAACAACTATGGAGTCAAGCAGGACCACATGCCACATGGCAACAACAAGAAAGAGAGGAGACAATACAATTTGTAGTACAAGGCAGGAAGACATTCACAGTCACTCGCCAAATTATTAGAATGGATCATGAGACTGCATAGAAACCCATGGGGGAAGTGGAGCAGTTTGAAGTCATCATGGTGCAGATACCCACAGAGGCACTATACAAAATCTAGGCTAGAATAATGCAAGAAGTGCAATCTAGAGCCCGTGCAGATGCGACTAACTTGGAGGTGGGTAGAGGAGTTGTCGAAATGTTACAAATCACATGTGACCAACTGACCTCGAAGAAAGAGAAGGAGAAATAATGTGCATAAAACATATAACATGGATTAACAATGGTATATGATCGCATCCTAGACAACGTGCAAGCACTAGAGAGGAGTGCAGAGAAGAATATTAAAATGATTTCACAAACAATTGATGGATATAAGAAAGAAATTGAGGAGCTCAAAGAAAATATTAATCCTATGACTCCTCTGGAGGTTCGAAAACAGAGAGAACAAAAATCCACACTCCAGGTAATGGAGATGGTGAAAGAAGCAAGGCAAGTAGAAGAGTTGTTCGACAGAACCATGCAGATCTAGACCATCTTAGAGGAAGATGAAACAACCTAATAGTGGGACCAACAAGAGGAGAAAATCAACGCTGCCATACAGGAGATAAAGCAACAACAAAAAACAATGAGTATCATGGATCACTTTAAGGGCACTCAATAAATGAAGAATCTACAGACAGAGTTGAAAACAATGCAGACAAATAAGCAAGAAAGACAAGCCCATATGGAACCCCTCCAAAAACAAGAAACATAGATGTTTGCACAACTGGAGGAAGAGAAGATGAGTATGGCACATGCATAGTCGGAGGGAGAAACATTAATACAGAAGGAGATAACAACGCATATAGTTGAGGCACTAACAGGAAAAGTTGTGCAGATGAGGGAAAAAGTAAAGGAACTAGCAGAGAAGTTCCACAGTTTGGAAAAGGCTGTACATGGAGTGCGCACCACCTGAGTGGCTTGGGACGAGCCACATGTCACTGTTGGGGGCCTGTTGGGCACATGCCTATTTTGAGAAGGAATTCTATTTTGGGTGCAGAACTATTTTTGGGAGAAGGATATGTTTTGGGGAAAGACCTAAACTTAGAAACAAACGACTTAATTTTGGAGCACGCAAAATAGGTGGCAAGAAATCAACATGCAAGAGGAAAAACAACGTGGCGCGCAGTCAGGAAATCCTAACCATGTTAGGGTTAGGGTTTTTGACAAAGATTGTAATGACTATAAGCCATAAAGTAGTATAAATAAGGACCTAGGAGGTCTAAGAAAGATGGTGTTGTGGTAGAGGATGATTTATGTTGTCAAGTATAATAAGCCTTGTAGAAGAGTCGAATAAGATAGTCCTTGAGGGTTAGGTCACAGGCTGTGGATCCTGGTGTGATCTAGTCTGCCTCATAGAGGGATCTTACCCTCATCTGGATTGTATTACTACATATGTAATGCACACAGTGCAATATTTTGCACAGATTGAATAAAAGAGTAGAGAGCCAAATCTTTATGGATGTAGCCCTAGGAGCGGGTGAACCATGGTAAACTTTATGTTATGTGTGAATGTTTACTTTCTATTGATGATTGGCATATGAATGAATGGTTAAACTATACATATCATCATGCATGAATAGGTTTAAAGATGAACAAATCATAGAAGTGCATGAATATTTAATGAGGGTAATGAATAAGAAAGAAAGAATAAAGATGAGACTACACTGCATCCTATGCATAGTGTTTCCTTCTAGTTTACCAGGAGGGCCGATAGTTTTAGAGGATTTTGTTGGAAACCTATTGAGATTTGAACCTAGGTCACCCCAAGAAGAAGTGAAAGAATAAAATAACACGACTGCTTCTTGTTGGATCTTGTACTAACTTTCATCGACCTCGACTTGCATTCCTTTTTGTAATGCCCAACTTTATTGCATTTCCAAAATATTCTTGTTGACTGAACTAAGGATTTGTATCTACCCTTCAACTTATACTTTCTACCAGAGAATTTTCCTTTATCTCTGTCAACTAGTCGACCTCTCACTACTAAAGCATATTTGGTCGATCCTTCCATGTTCTTCCTTCTCATTTCTTCTTACAGTAGAGATGCAACATGTCTTCTAGTGCTAGTGTGGTTGTATTACTCTCGATAGCCAAGACTAAGCTATCCCAAGAGTCTGGAAAATAACATAATAGGCTAATACACCTCTCCTCCTTGGTGATTTTAATATCCATAGACGACATCTATATTAAAATGGTATTAAATGCATTTAAATGCTCAGTGACCGAACTGCCATCACTCATTCTCAGAAGATACAATTTCTTTCTGAGAGACAACTTATTTACCATATATTTTGACAAGCATAATCTTACCAACTTGTCCCACAATTTCTTGGCCAAATATTCACCTGAGACATTCAGCAGTATCGAATTTACAAGACAAGGTTGAATCATACTTCTTTCTCTTCTTTTGAGTTTCTCCCATTCTTACATCGACATGATTGTCGACTAGGTACCTGGACAGAATGTTGTCCATTGTTCTTGATCTACAAGAAGATCTTCCATTTAAAGCTTCCAAAGCTCAAAATTATGGCCTTTGAATTTTTCTATCTCTATTCTTGAACTGCTCGCCATTCTTTAACACGATATTTAACACAATTTATAACTTACAACTCTTACTATACCTAGGGTTTAGCTCTCAGATTCAAGATTGGTAAATCAAGATCTGATACCATATGTAAAATCTTAACTTAGCTCTGATACCACATGTTATGAAATGAGACACACTTCCACACTAAACCTAGCAAAAGAGAGGAATAATTTAATCAATGTATTGTAAGATAACTAATCTTTAGAGAAATCTTTAGATGTAGGTTGTTGGTCATGTAGATGTAAGCCAAATTGGCTACATGATTTTTCTTGTGCAAAGAAAGAGGGTATGATGCCGATTTTGTCTTAGTTTTGGACCAAGGTTAGACATATAACCTTTTATTCAAATTGAATAAGACAAAAGGAGCAGAACACTCAAGGAATACTAGTTTTACCGGTTTAGGTTTCTAGGGTAAAATCTTCGTGTACTGTGTGATTGTTGTGTCATTTACTTTCTTGATTAAATTCTTCATCTCTTCTGCCAGATTTAGTGTGGAAGTGTGTCTCATTTCCTAACATTCCTCTCCATTTGGAGCATATCCTTCCAAACTAATTTTTTGAAGGAACATGAAACATTAAATATATTGTCAACTAATTCTCCTTCTACCTTGTATAGAATACATTGATTCGAGCCATTCCAACTTCATTTTTTACCATTGTCGCATGTGAGGATATTATTGGATAGATATAGCCAAAATATTCTAACTTTAAGTGGGAAACCTAGCTTCCACATCATCCTCATGTTGGACCATGTTTGTCGTTAAACCAAAATGTTGACCTATTAATTTCCGATACAACTGCCAGAGCTAATGGATCCACGTGAGGTTGTTAAACCATGTCACGAGTCCTAAAGGATTTGTTGACCACCAAATAAACAATCTTCCCCTCAACACCAACTGAGGTACTCGAAAAAAACCAAGTAGACTCAAACCCACGACCTTTGGCTTTAATACCAATTGTTGGACCATGTTTGTCGTTAAACCAAAAGGCTGACCTATTCATTTTCGATACAACCGCCATAGTTAATGGATCCACGGGAGATTGCTAAACCATGTCACAAGTCCTTAAGGAGGTGTTGACCACCAAGTCAACACCTCCACCACTAGAACCTTTCCTCGTTTATGTCTTGATCTATCAAGGCTTCATACCTTAATTTAGTAGAAAGAGTTCATGTGGATTTATTCCAGGTCCATTGCAATTCATCCTCAAGATCTTGTAAAAACAATGCATTGTGATTTAAGAATTGAGTATATTTTTTCCATTCTTATCTCATTTTACCTTGCAAGTTCAAAGCTTCAACTGAAAACTAGGGCTGAAACGAATCCCCTAGCACCCTAATAATAGAAACCTTTGCTAGTTTTGTTTTTCCTTGAGCATGTAGTTCTGACTTCAATTATCTTGATAATATTTAATTTCCATTATAGCCAACCCAAGGGTCTTCCCCTAATATAAGAATATCACCTATACATGTCTTCTAGGAAACCCATCTTCCTATAATTGGAAAATATCTCATCAAGCCCTCCCAATTAATGGATGCCCCCTTGATAGTTTTTCTATTGAGGATATGTTGTCATTGATGTCATGAACATGGCACACATGCAATATGGTGCAAAGATGGTGCACATGAAGAGAAAGTGTGTGGAAGGATGTATGGCCCAAAGTTGGTGCACATGTAGAGGAAGTGCGTGGAATGTGTTAGCGCTGGAAGTCGCTCCTGGATTGCTTGCAGAAGTAGATCCCAACGCCCATCAGTTTTTATGTCGCGGTTTGATAGGTGGGTGATTAAATGGGTAGAGACTCGAACAGGTATCGCTTCGAAATAAGAACTGTTTCTGATAACAAGGAACAAAGGAGGTCTTGACCCAATTTCAGTCAGGAAATTGATTTAAAGATGGATAGGTGGAAGACTTGGGAGAAGAATGGACAAACTATCTCAGGCAACAGGCCTTTCAGTAGCTCGTAGAGGAAAAACTCTGAAAACAAGATCCGCTTGGTTCAGGGCTTCAAGAAACTGAAGGGAAGACTTGACTGGATCCTCCAATTCCAAGTTGCTCAATGCTGGGAAAAATCACAAGAACTGGTTAGAAACAACGTAACTGCTACAGTGATCCAATCCAACATCATCCTATAACAGCTACAACTCGACTGGATCCTCCAATTCTGAGCTGTTCTAACACAGTGTAAACAAAGACGTGAAAGAAACTGGCATCCATAAGGCAAAAAGTCTCAAAAGTCCATGCATAACCAGAATAACAGTGCTTCATTAAAAATTTACAACCGGGAGCTCTGCTCAACCATCGATCGATACAAAAATACAAAGACCGAGTCTATATACTCAAAAAAAATTGCCTCATGGAGGCGTGTGCGGTCATCTGAAGCATGGTGTCCCTTCAGCCAAATTCAGATGGATATTTCTCTGTCGGACGCCACCTTAGCTGCGCATGGCTCCTGCAGGGGAAGTAGCCGAGCCATTAAATGCCGATCTGGCGTGTGCAGAATTTTCTGGCTGGCCGAGGACTCGGCATGACCTTTTTTCTTTGGAGACATGGGTACACAGAACCCCCCTCGGGAAGACCATCGACCAGGCTCTCCATATCTTGCACTTAATGCACGAAGGGAGGTTTCACCCACCTCTTCCTTAGCTTCATTTACTTTTAGGCAGAAACCAGTCTTGAGATCAGATCCATGGCGCCTAGAGAACGCGATGAACCTTTTGGCGACTGGGCTCGATGCCTTTGGCCCCCTTTGTGCAACTTTTTTCATTTCCCAGGCGACCACAGGCTGTGACCTTGTGGCTACCGTTAAAGGTGCATTCGGCCTTTGCGAATGGAAAGGAACTATTCCTGAAATTTGAAATCGTGATGAGCGAAACACCGAGATGACTCAATCTGGTGCCACATGTCCCTCTGAGATCTGATGGTCTTGAACTCACCCGACGTTGCTGTGGGCCCAAGCCCGGGACTCTCTTGGCATCTCGTGCATCGGAACATAACGGAGCTGCTTTTTGTGCCTTGGAGTCCCGATGGGCGAAATGCCGAGATGGCCCAATTTGCTGCCAGGTGTTCCCTTTAGATGGACGGCTGAAAATGCTTCGTGATGTCGTGGGCCCCAGTTTCGGCGTTTTCAGTGTTTTCGGGGTTCGGGGTTTTGCGATGCTCGAAGACATAAAACCTTCACCCTACGAACTCCCGAATGCAGAAATGGCACGGATGCACGCCACGTGTCCTTAAGATGACCGGTCGAGGTAGCATTCTCCGCTTAACAGGGGATCGCGCTCGTTCTCAGGCTCGCTTGATGTGACCTGGTACTAGGACCGTGGGCTGTGCTTTGAAGGGCGCTTATCGACATTTTGGGGTTCGGGGTTTTGAAAGGTGAAGAAACGGGGAATTTTACCCCTTGAACTCCCGAATGTCGATATGCCAGTGTGACTGGATCCTACGCCACGCATCACTAGATCGGATGACCCAGATTCAGCCTTAAAATATAGGAGCTTTCCTTGATGCTATATGTCGGGTAACTTGATAGCCCTGAGACCCCGATGACCGTTGATCTACTTAGTGGATGGATCTCGGCTGTCGACAACAAAACCTTGCCCGCTCGTTTGACTCATAATTGGAAAGGAGATCCTTCCGCTGCTGTGCTTGGGTGTTTCCCGGTCATCTTGCAGACCTGGGTACTTTTGTGCCTAAGACAAAAATAATCGCTAACATTAGGCTCCATGGGGGATAGAGTCGTCCCTGTGATGCTCTAAGAACTCATTCCGCAGCTTCAGTGCCTTGTTGTTGGGCTATGGAGTCAGGCTCAAAACACCACGCTGCTGAAAATACAGGCCGAAAAATAAAAACAAAACAAATGAAACGTTCATACTTACAGGAGCTTATTTAAGTATAGTCCTAAGCTAATAAAACACTTTACATGGGCTAGGTGAAAGAAAACTTCCACCATAGCCATTCAAGCAGCTTCCTGGATAGAAGCTCCTTCCTTCCGTTGACGATCATCAGCGGATGGTGTAACCGTGATAGCAGAGCGGTTACACTCTTCAACTCCTCCTTACAGGCTGTATTTGAGATGAAATAGGGAGGATCCAAGGCATAGGGGAAATGCCACTCCATGTACTTGCATACAGGGTCATAGAATGAGTGGCAAATTCCAGAAAATGGGCGACAGAAACCTTCCTCTGCTACATAGTTGTTCACTTGTGGCTGAATATCTCTGATAAGCATAGGTTAATGGTGGACAACTGACGTAGGCTCGCTGCTCTCGGGCGGTGGCTGCTTGCTGACTGGCTCTGGACAGGAAATATTTTTCTCCTCTGGTTCGGTCTCCCCCAGGTCCAATTCATATTCATCATAAATAGGGACCATGGGGTGGTTCTGTTTGCTGACTGGCTCTTCAGTATATCTATAGTGATCAAAAGTAGGATAAGCTTGTTGCTCATCATCACTATAATATATATCAAAAAGGGGTTGTCCTTCATTGATATGATCCTCCTCCAGAACAGTGATCCCGTAATTTTTTTTTGTTTCAGGGACAGCGGGACCTGCTTCTTCTGGTTGCTCATACATAATCCTTTTCTCTTTAATCCCAGGTAAAAATATATCGTGAGAAACTCCTTGGGGGTAAAGAGAAGAAACCTCTTCCACAACTAACCCCTCTTTTAAAAAGAGAGGGTCTTTTTCATCATGAGCAGAGCTGCTAGGAACATCTGCTTCCACCCGATGCCCAGGTAAGCCATCTACTATAGACCACATCTGCTCTATAAACTCATAATTTTCACAAGAGGCATGTTGATCGTTATGAACATCTAAAAGAGCAGGTGCATCTGAAATAATGTTAGATGCTTCTGTTCCAGGGCTAACACAATTAATATCATTCAACACCTCTATTTTTTCATGGCAAATGCTTTCCTCCATAGTAAAGGCTTTATCATGGACATGGTCTTTACAAAATTCAACTTTGTCCCCGGCAGCGGCGCCAGAAATGTTGGCGCTGGAAGTCACTCCTGAATTGCTTGCAGAAGTAGAGCCCAATGCCCAACAATTTTTATGTCACGGTTTGATAGGTGGGTGATCAAATGGGTAGAGACTCGAAAAAGTATCGCTTCGAAATAGGAACTGTTTCTGATAACAAGGAACAAAGGAGGTCTTGACCCAACTTCAGTCAGGAAATTGATTTAAAGATGGGCAGGTGGAAGACTTGGGAGAAGAATGGACAAACTATCTCAGGAAATAGGCCTTTCGGTAGCTCGTAGAGGAAAAACTCTGAAAACAAGATCTGCTTGGTTCAGGGCTTCAAGAAACTGAAGGGAAGACTTGACTGGATCCTCCAATTCCAAGTCACTCAACACTGGGAAAAATCACAAGAACTGGTGAGAAACAACGTAACTGCTACAATGATCCAATCCAACATCATCCTATAACAGCTACAACTCGACTGGATCCTCCAATTCTGAGCTGTTCTAACACAGTGTAAAAAGAGACGTGAAAGAAACTGGCATCCATAAGGCAAGAAGTCCCAAAAGTCCATGCATAACCAGAATAACAATGCTTCATTAAAAATTTACAACTAGGAGCTCTGCTCAACCATCGATCGATACAAAAATACAAAGACCGAGTCTATATACTCAGAGAAAATTGCCTCACGGAGGCGTGTGCGGTCATCTGAAGCATGGTGTCCCTTCAACCAAATTCGGATGGATATTTCTCTGTTGGATGCCACCTTAACTGCGCATGGCTCCTGCAGGGGAAGTAGCTGAGCCATTAAATGCCAATCTGGCGCGTGCAGACTTTTTTGGCTGGCTGAGGACTCGGCATGACCTTTTTTCTTTGGAGACATGGGTACATAGAACCCCCCTCAGGAAGATCGTCGGCCAGGCTCTCCATATCTTGCACTTAATGCACGAAGGGAGGTTTCACCCACCTCTTCCTTACCTTCATTTACTTTTAGGAAGAAACCAGTCTTGAGATCGGATCCATGGTTCCCGGAGAACGCGATGAACCTTTCGGCGACTGGGCCCGATGCCTTTGGCCCCCTTTGCGCAACTTTTTTCATTTCCCAGGCGACCACGGGCTGTGAACTTGTGGCTACCGTTAAAGGTGCATTCGACCTTCACGAATGGAAAGGAACTATTCCTAAAATTTGAAATCGCGATGAGCGAAACACCAAGATGACTCAATCTGGTGCCACGTGTCCCTCTGAGATCTGACGGTCTTGAACTCACCCGACGCTGCTATGGGCCTGGGCCCGGGACTCTCCCGGCATCTCGTGCATCGGAACATAACAAAGCTGCTTTTTGTGCCTTGGAGTCGCGATGGGCGAAACGTCGAGATGGCCCAATTTGCTGCCAGGTGTTCCCTTTATATGGATGGCTGAAAATGCTTCGTGATGTCGTGGGCCCCAGTTTCGGCGTTTTCAGTGCTGTCAGGGTTCGGGGTTTCGCGAAGCTCGAAGACATAAAACCTTCACCCCACGAACTCCCGAATGCCGAAATGACACAGATGCGCGTCGTGTGTCCTTAATATGACCGGCCAAGGTAGCATTCTCTGCTTAACAGGGGACCGCGCTCGTTCTCAGGCTCGCTTGATGTGGTCTGGTACTAGGACCGTGGGCCGGGCTTTGAAGGGCGCTTATCGACATTTTGGGGTTTAGGGTTTTGAAAGGCGAAGAAATGGGGAATTTTACCTCTTGAACTCCTGAATGCCGATATGCCGGTGTGACTGGATCTTGCGCCACGCGTCACTGGATCGGACGACCCAGATTCAACCTTGAAATATATGATCTTTTCTTGATGCTATATGTCGGGTAACTTGATAGCCCCGAGACCCCAATGACCGTTGATCTACTTAGTGGATGGATCTCGGCTATCGACAACAAAATCTTGCCCGCTCGTTTGACTCGTAACCAGAAAGGAGATCCTTCCGCTATTGCACTTGGGTGTTTCCTGATCATTCTACAGACCTGGGTACTTTTGTGCCTAAGAAAAAAATAATCGCTAACAGAATGATTCTTTCTACACATGCAGAGGAAGTTCATGTAACGATTCTTTCTATTGTACTATAAGAGATCCACATGAAATGGAACTCCTAGAATAAATCGTAAAAGGTTGAAAAAAAAGTGTGTAGAAGGATTGAAGGACAAAGGGATCAATGGCGGAAAATAAATCATAGAAGTGATTGAGTTTTCCAAGAGTGTGTGCAGATCAAGAGGATGAATTACAATGCAATTTAGAAGTAAATTAGACTACGCCAAATTCCCTTGTTCGTGATTATGGAATGAATCATTGGATGTTTGTGCTGCATTGCAACGACGAAAGTGTAAATATCATGGGATTCCTTGAGTAAAGTGATGAGTGACGGAATGAACTGTGATGAGATGAATGAAAATTTGGAGTCACCAGGGCGAGCTCATAATCTGGTGGGGCGACTGGGTGAGTATTCTACAAGGCAAGTGCGACAGGTTGAAGACTTGTGATATGTGTCTTGCACTCTTATTCTATCCATGCAAAAGATGCTTTATAAACCAGACTGTGAATTACTGTGACAATGAATGATTTGGTAAAACAATAAATATTTGGTCCATTTGAGTTAGTCAAAATGTATGGAACATAATTTTGTCCACGTATAACTAACTAGAATTTGATTTGGTCAAAATATGTCCATAATGAAACTATCATGCATCCACATAATTTATCTAGACATAAGTGTAACTGAAATAATTTTGATATGGCCAAACTTTTTCCATAATGTGACTGTTATGCATTCACATAGAAGAAGGGGAAATCATGAAAACACACTATAAATAAGAACACGATCTGTTTGATTGTTGTTGTTGATACTGAGAGGGGGGTGAATTAGTATCAAGTACAATTTAAAAACCTTTTTCAAATTATACTTAAACCATTCAATTATATCCAATGAGCAATGAACAATAGTATAAGAGTTACACCAATACACCGCAATACACCATGCACAATATATGAGAAATAATCAATAGTTTTTGTTCAAGGGAAGTAATGACTTCCAAAGGTAGCTACAGCTTCCAAATGTAGAGGGAGGGATAAAAATCCAAATGAAAGATACAATCCTCCAATATCAAGAGAGATTTGAACTCTCCATCCTTTCCCCTTCCTTCCACCCAAGAATATATGAAAGATAATAAAACTTTACATTAAATCATCACCATCAACCAATCATCACATAGAACCTGATAATTCTTCCTGAGAATTCTTCAATTTCTACAATTTTTCAATTCTTGGAGTACTCTGATCCTATAGATAATATTACTCAATGTATTCTTTGAAACTCCTCCAATTTTCACTCCTTGAATCCTCCCCAAAAAGAGGTTATAGAAAGAATGGTAGACTTTATTCAATTCTGGTCTATTCATAAGACCCAAATTGTACAACATGCCCCACACTCAATATTTAACATCAGATTATGAAACTCCCACACAAGAAATGAAAATCCATACTCTTTCCAATGGAAGTGGTACCACTTCATTTGGATTCTGTATGAGGAAGGTATGACTGTTTTACCCGGAACACCTGTTTATTGACTAGCTTCAGGACTGGTCACAAACCCTATCTTCCACAGAGTGTATCTCCATAATTATAGCGAATCAAGAGATGAAATTTTTACCAGAGGTACCTTGATATGTCTTCTCAATACCATAGTGATTTAACCATATGAATCGTTCTAGAAAAAAAATTATATCAAAAATGGTAAGATGACTTGAAAATAACATACCTTAGAACACATCACCAAAAGACTTCATCCTCCCTTGAAATCCGGCCTTCTTTTCTTCTTATTACCTCTGAAATTCGACTTGTATGAAATGAATGTATAATGATGTTTATTTATACCATTTTTTTCACTTCCTTTTAACATTAGGGACGACCTGACACTTTCTTATTTTGTAATTCTTTTCTTTAATTATCTTCAGGGCCTACATGTACTTCCTTCTTCAATTCACTTTGTCATCTTCAAAAATTCATTTCTCCTCAACCATGAGGATCCACGTGATGTGCCACATACCAATGGAAACAACATGATGTATACTATCCATCCATGGGTGTTGTATCTGCATGTGCATTTTCCTTCATGTCCAAATACCTTCATCAATATTGCGGTCAAAACCCATGACTAGGGTTGACATCAATGACAACAACCAATCTTCCAACAATCTCCCCCTTTGTCATTGATGGAAACACTCATGCTCCCCCTATCATCATGATCCCAATTTCTCCACCCCTTTGAAATCAATGGCAAAGGGTATGGCTTCTCCCCCTGAGTTTAATGGAAAAAGGTAACCTTCTTCTTTGGGGCTGCTTCCCCTAAACATGTGGCACTCAATAATACTTCATAATTATTTTTGGTCTTTGGGACTTTTTCTTCCTTGGAATCCTTTTGTATGGCTTCTGTCTTCTCTCTCTTCTTCATGTCTAGGATGT
>JASDQU010790159.1:455410-467245 GCA_032191745.1 Picea mariana | reverse complement strand
CCGATGCCTCTGCATCCTCAAGGTCTGAAACCCTGCACACTCAATGAAACTGAGTCAATAGCACCTGTATATAGCAATAGTAAAACATCCTGTCATCAATCATGACGCATCATCATCAAGGTTAAGTGGTTCATCATCATAAAAATCCAGATCACTTGCGAGCAAGTGTCCTCAAGAATAAGTTTTGTCAGTGCGCCAGAGCGGGATGTTACAACAGTAGTAACATGAAGAATCAACATTTCAACAGCTCAACTCATACCAAAAACAACAATATCTCATCAACCAACCTAAACCGTGTCGCACATCATCACAACAACAAAAATGAGCAGATCTGATCTTCAACAGTTCAAGGGGGTCCCACCTACTAGTATTGTTTAGTTTTATAATAAGAGGCTTTAGCAACACTTTGTGGGCGAAACTACGTCGACATTTTTAATCATCAACAAACTGGCGACTCCACAGGGAAAATTTGTTTCCAACAAATTTAGAACTTAGAACTCATGGTTTTGCAGACCAAGAACAGCAGGTCAAGAAGATAAAAACTCAGATGATTATGCAACAGGGGGAAGTGAATGGATTTAATGGAAATATGACCGGGAATTTGGGAATAATTCATGAAAAGTGTTAAGTATGAGGGGTTTTTACCACTGTATGCATAATCATTTGACTGGAATCTTCTCTCTAACTTTTAAGGAGGAAAACTTTTAGACTTGCTCTTAAAATCTCGATGGATGAAGAAATGGCAAGAAGAAGTGGGAGATAGTCGATTCTTTATAAGATAGTAGTGAAAACATCTAACAATTTCAAGGGTCCTTCAGAGGAGAATCCTGATATCTGTATAAGCTTGGTTGTTATTATCTAACAATGCTTTGCAGGGGTGTCATTGTGGCAAAATTGATCCAACATCCTATTTGACAAAAAATGATTAAAGATAAGAAAAAAAGAAAATCATGATAGAAGTAAAACTGCAGAAACTAAAACAGCAGCAATAAAAGACGGAAATGAAGTGCAGCAGGAAACTTAGCTTAGAAGCAGAAATCAAAGTAATATAAAGCAAAGAAAAGAAGCGCAAAATTTGAAAGCAGAGTTAGGCTACTAGTGTACAGAAATTCAATCAGCATTAGAACCCTTTCACGTTGGTCCTTCGCAATACTTCAAGCGAGGACTGTTAGTATTGTAGGAAAACCATTGTCTCTATAATTCCTTTAAAATTCTGAGTTAGTTTCCAAGACAAAAGTAATTTGGAAATGACCCAACACTTGAAATTATAGTGTAATTATCATCCCATTGACACATACGATTAGATCATCAAGATAAGTATGGAGATTGACCAATTCATTGAAAGCCGCATGTATAGGAATTTTAAAGATAGTACTTGCATCAAATAATCCAGACGACAAGCAGTTGTAAGACATAGTATCGCAATTTGTAATAAGAGTGGCTTTGTGAAAATTTTCCCTTTCTACCTTGATTTTACTGTACCCAAACAAACTGTCAATCAAGGGATGCAGCTGTAACTCTACAACCTGTTGCAGAATCATTATTGTATAGAAGGGGGGAGAAAGATTTATCATAATAGACTGACCAAGGGTGCGAAGATGAACGCAGGTTCTAGTACGATCCGTGATCTTTGAAGCAGGTACCTGATTTGGAACTCATTCAAGGTGGACTGAAAAAAAACATTCCAGCCCTTAAGAAATCTCTTAACTCCCTTGGAAAGGGTGCCTTCAGGGAAGAATTAAAAAGTTCTTGCTTTGGCCCAGCTAGCTTCATAATATGTTGAACAAGACCAGGATCAAAACCACGAAGATCCTCATAAGACCAAGCAAAAACCTTTTGAGATTCACCAAGTATCCCGATGGACCCCATTTCTTTTCTAGCAAAACATTGAACATTTACTTTAACATCTATTGAATATTCAAGTGTCCTAATGTTTAGGAGGATGGTTTCAACCACCTTCTTCTGTAAGTCCTCTTCTCTTTGTTTTTCATTATTGCCTTCAACACTTAGAGAAAACGAACTCTCAAGAGGATTCAAGCCCTCATGAATCTTATTATTTTCTACAGATATAATCTCATCAGGCTCAAGAGGTTCATTTTGAATGACAGCAAAAATGCTCTCATCGTTAGGGATGGCCTTCCAAGATATTTCCTTTTCTGAAATGTATGAACGATGTAGAGATTGGAAATCACAATTAGTCCGGTGAGGAAGGAGTTGTTGAGTAGGAGAGGCTACAAAGACAGCTAACCTATCAGCTATTGAATTCAACTCCTTCTTAACATGAGTGATGTTCAAAGATAGAAGATTCGAGACAAGTGCCCAAATAGTTTGGGAGTATTGTTCCATTAGCTCGTTGCTAGGGGAGCATATCTTGTGTATCAGGTTCACAACAAGCTCAGAATTCCCAAAAATTGAAACGTGACTATAACCAATATTAAGGGCGTCAATACCTAATAATAGAGCTTCAAATTCAATGGCATTGTTGGTACAAGCAAACTCCAATCTGTATGACAGATTATGAATTTTTCCTACAGGGGAAAACAAGGTAATACCAACCCCATTACCTTCACTAGAGCATGAACCATCAAAGTGCATATGCCATATATCATCATCTAAATCATTTTTTTCCAAAGGAATGTTATCTTCTTCAGCAAATATGGAATACACTCCTAGGTCTTCTTTGATATAGTTTACAGTAGATTGAGGAACACTTTCTATGTAGGGTTATATTCTTCCTTCTCTAAGGACTATAATGTTCTTACCATTCTGAGGAATAGATAAATGTGTCGCATCGAGTGAGAGGTATCCACTTGTTAGGGATTGCCAATATCTCCCCAAGATAATTGAATAATTTCTTACAGACATATCAATCACCTGAATGTTGAGGGTTGTCCTTATCTCAGGATGAGCACATAAAACCAAGGCCACATCTTTAATATTTCCTATGGTTGTTTGTTGTAGACTATTATAGGAGAGCATGCTTCTGGAATTTTCGTTTGTACAAGACAAGCCTAGATCTTCTATAATAATCTTCGACATGACACTTGGACATGAACCACCATCAATGAGGCAACAATGGGGTTTTTTACAGGGTATCTAAAGTTATGTACACCTACTTTATTTACATAATAATCCTTTTCGTCTACCTCTTCAGAAATATTGGCTACAACGGAATCTTTTCCTTCCATGAATTGTTTCAGATGCATCTGTTGTTGAGGGATGACAACCATGTCTAGGAGGGTTGCATCTTCTTTGATGTTGGACAATAGATTCAAGATATTGTATTTGGAAGAGGGAAGAGGGGGAGTGATTCCTTGACCTTCAATAATTTTAGGAACCTGGGGCGCAGAAATGGTTGTGGATGGGCTTGGGCTACAAGAACTGTGCGGAGGATCAAATTTACCCTTGGGAGCATAGGCTTTGTCCCTAGTGTTAATAACCATGACATCCTCTGGCTCCGCAAAGTCTAGGACAGTGATCGTAGCTTCTAGTCTTTTACCAAATATTTATCTCTAGCACTCTTCTTTACCTCACATGTGGTTTCTTCATGGTGTTCCTCGCAAAAGTTACACCAATTCTGAGGCAGGATAGCCTTAGGCTGAAAGTCATTTTCAATTGGATTTCTAAAAGGGGGCGCAGAAGAGGATGAAGCTCCATGGGTGAGAGGGGAGATAGTCCCCTTTCGCTTGAATGCTATCATACGATTGTTCATATATTGTACTGGCTACAAGAGGGCGTACATGTTTGTTTGTCTAACCGATTCCCCCTGGGAAAGACCAGTTCTTTCAAGATGTTATTCATACTCTGAAGGGGAGATAGTCCCCCTTTCGCTTGAATGCTATCATACGATTGTTCATATATTGTACTAGCTACAAGAGGGCGTACATGTTTATTTGTCTAACCGATTCCTCCTGGGAAAGACCAGTTCTTTCAAGATGTTATTCATACTCTGAACAGGTATGTAGACCAGAACCAAGATTATCGATGGTTTTTTTTTCAAACCTATGACGGTAGGGAGAAGGAAATGCATTGTAGTAATGCATGAAAGCGGCTTGGTTATGAGGGCGGATAATTTCGGGGATTTGATTGTACAACTTGGTGAAATGCAAGTTGAAAGACTTGATGGTCTCACCATCTTTAAGAGTGGCGTTATTGTATTCCCTTAATTTCTCGGTTGGGATTTTAGATTGCCCATAAGTGGATCTGAACCAATAGATTAACTCTTCCCAGGTGGATAGAATCTTATGTGGCAGATCAAATAAATCAGTCGCAGCCTTCCCTTCCAAATAATTGATGAACAAGCACATGCAAGTGTCGTTGTCGTTGGCCCCTATGTTATGAAAAGCATTAGAAAATTCCACCAGGTGCTCATTTTTACTGACAGTGTTATTTCCTAAAAACTTAGGCAAGTTCTCTTTGAACTTTGGAAGTGGACGAGTAGCAAGTGCTAGGTTAAGAGGAGAGGACACATTCCATGGTGTGGTTGTGGAATCTTCTTCGAACTGAAAAAGTCCATACTTTTTAATGACTTTGGTGGGGTTGGTGGTAAATTGTGTAGGGATGTGGTGGCTATATAAGCTACCAATCATTGATGACAATGAAGATTGGGAAGATGGAGCACTTCCAGTGCCACCAGAGCCTCCACTAGATGTCATCTTGTGGATGATAAATGAGAGAAAGAAAGATGAGATGGATGAATCAGATAAAGTTCTTCTTAGAGCACTTTGTTGGGCAGATAACACAACTTTTCTTCTTTCTATTTCAGCAATAGGATTGATTTCGCGTGACAAGCCTCTTCTTCTTCTAGAAGCACGAGAGTCTAAGGACATGAAAGAAAGGCCAAAACTGAAGAAACAAAAAGTTACTGATGATTTCTAGGTTGTCTACGTCTAGCTTCCAATTTTTCTTGAATACTAATATCTCGTTCAATTGTTGCCCAAGAATGGTTAAGCTCAGCACGGGTCCTGGCAGTGTCTAAAATGGTATGAAACAAGTTCAAAGAAATTTTGGTCTAGTCTTGGAGACAGGGCTCAAGATTGGGCTGCCTCACAACAGGAACATCCATTAATAGCAAAACAATCAAAGAATCAATATTAAAAAAATATATATATGTATCAATGAAAATCGAGTATAAAAATTAACCAAAGAGAGATCGAAGATCTTCGCTAGTATGGTCCCCAAATAAATGTTGAGGAAAAGATTTGAATTGATCTCACTCAAGAATTTTCAGACTTTACTTGGCTAAACAAAAGTAGACGGGAATATCACCCTATGTTTATAGACAACAAAAATAACATCCTAACTCACAAGTATTAATTACGAGTGCTTAGGCTAGTCTTTTATCAACAAAAAGCTTGTTGAAAATTCACTTTTTATGTGATTTTTTGAATATAACAGTTGTTGAAATAAATGTAATAATAGAAGTAAAGACACCAAGATGATAATCAAGATAGATGAGACATAAATCAATCCCTTAATTCATTCCAATTCACCAAAGAGTCATTTTCTTTACAAAATCTCATACATAAATCTTGGACCAAAGTCAAACTTAGACATCCTCGATGCAACATACAAAAGGACCTCTGACAGAAAACCAAAACTGAACTCTAAAAGTTGGATCAGCTTGCCACAAATTGTTGCCCACTCGAATCTGCATAATAGCCTTTATCAGTCAAGAAAAATAATTCACAAACAAACAAGTCTACACAGACTATCAAAGATAGATCATCACCTCTGAAGAAAAAGTGTCTGAATGATTTGATTCAGCCATGAATATTGTTGTCTACAATAATACCCTACTATCATGTCCTCATGGCTCAGCCTTGGTGTTGATTGGGTGCTATTAAAAGAGCTAAGGAAGCACAATAGGTTGTCTCTTCTCAAAACTGCAAACCCTCCTTTATTCCTCACACTAAACTAGTAACTCCCACTCCTCCTTCTAATACACTCAAGATCTAGAAATTGACCATTCCTGAAATGGTTGAACGCCAAGTCAAAGGCCTTTGTTATAATTGTCATGACAAAAAATTTCTGGGACATAAGTGTAAGGAACAAAAACTTTGTATGGCCATCTCAAAGGATGTTTCAGAAGAGGATGTTGAGGCTCCCTTTGTGTCTGTGTCACCTGAACCCAGAGACATAACCCCTCCCTCAGACCCTCTTGAAGTAGAACTGGTCATTTCCCTCAATGCTCTCACTGGCTTCTCTGCTCCCCAAACCCTCAAGCTAATTAGTTACATCAAGCATATGAAGGTCATCATTCTTGTTGATCGTGGAAGCACCCATAATTTTATTCATTGTCCCATTGCCCAAGAAACTAATTTTTATATCTGTGCAGTCAATAATTTTCAAATCATGATTGCCAATGGTGGGTCCATGAAATGTGGAGGGCGTTGTGAAAATGTGTGTCTCCAAATTGGTGACTACCATCTAAAATCTCATATGTTTTCTATCGACATGGGCAGTTGTGACATTGTGTTGGGTGCATACTAGCTAAGGACTTTGGGTCCCATTCTCATGTATTTTAACAAATTAACCATGCAATTCAACCACGAGGGCCAACAATATAAGTTCCAAGGCATCATCGTCGGTTCCTTGGAGATCATTAGTTCCCATCGCATGGAAAATCTACTCAAAAAAGGTCATTCTGGCATTATTTCCCAACTCCATGCCATCCAAGCCACTAAGACAACCTCTGTGCCGCAAGACCTCCAATCCATCCTCTCTAAACATCAAATGGTTTTTTCCACTCCTCAGGCCCTCCCTCCTTTCCATGGTGTTCATGATCATTCCATTCCCCTCATCCTAGGAAGCCTTCCTCCCAATATTTGTCCCTATCATCACCCCTTTTCCCCAAAAAATGAAATTGAGAAAATGGTTCAAGAAATTCTCAACGCAGGTGTTATCTGCCCTAGTAAGAACCCCTACTCTTCTCCTGTGGTCATGGTCCTTAAGAAAGAAGGTTCTTGGCACATGTGTCCTGACTTTCGTGCCCCTCAACAAACTCACCATTAAAGACAAATTTCCCATTCATGTCATTGATGACCTCTTGGATGAATTGAGTGGTGCCCAATTCTTTACTAAACTTGATCTTCGTTCGGGCTACCACCAGATCCATATGAAAGAGGCAGACATTCCTAAGACTTCCCTTAGAACTCATGAGGGCCACTATGAGTTTTTGGTCATGCCTTTTGGCTTGTGTAATGCTCCATCCACTTTCCAAAGCCTCATGAATCATGTCTTTCGTCCTTTTCTCTATCATTTTGTGTTAGTTTTCTTTTATGATATCCTCATCTACAGCAAAACCTGGACAAACCATCTTGCTCATGTGGATTGAGTTCTCCATCTAGTCTCTCAGCACCAACTTTTCCTCAAACAATCTAAATGTGATTTTGGTGCCTCAGAAGTAGAGTACTTGGGTCATCTTGTTGGCAAGGATGACGTCGAGGTGGATCCTAAAAATATTGAATCTATGCAATATTGGCCTCACCCAAAGACTCTCAAAAGCTTGCATGGATTTTTGGGTATAAGGTTATTATCGCAAGTTTGTTAAGAATTATGGAAAGATTGTGACCCCTTTCACTGCACTCCTTAAAAAGAATTATTTCACTTGGACTCCAGCAACTGCTCAAGCTTTTCAAACCTTGAAGATGTCCATGTGCACCACTCCAGTCCTGGCCCTTCCTAATTTCACAAAGACCTTTGTCCTGGAATGTGATGCTTCTAGGAAAGGAATTGGCGATGTCCTTATGCAAGAGGGTCAGCCTTTGGCCTTTACCAGCAAACAATTGTCTGAGAGAAATTTGGTCAAATCAATCTATGAAAAGGAAATGTTGGCTATTTTGCATGTCATGGATCTTTGGTGACCTTATCTATTGGGTAAACACTTCCAAATTAAGACAGATCATCAAAGCCTCAATTATTTTCTGGAACAACGCCTTTCCTCCCCTGAGTAATAAAAATGGTTGACTAAGATATTTGGATGTGATTATGAGATCATTTACAAAAAAGGCAAAGACAATGTGGTTGTTGATGCACTTTCTAGAAAATATGAAGATGAAGGGTCTCTTTTTTCTCTCTCTTTCATTGTACCAGATTGGCTCCAAGATGTTCTCCAGGAATGGCTACACTATCCCAAAAGTTCGCATCTGATACAACAAATGCAGTTCAATTCTCCAGTTTCTCCAAGGTAATCTTGGTTCAATGATGAGATTCAATACAAAGGTTGTTTGTATTTAAGTAAACAGGAAAAACTTAAATCCATGGTACTTTCTGAGCTTCATGATACACCCATAGCTGGGCACTCTGGGTTTACCAAAACCTATGACCGGGTCAAACGTTCTTTTTTCTAGGAGGGTATGAAACGGGACATTCATAATTTTTTGGTTGAATGTGATGTGTTTCAATGCAACAAGGGTGAAACTTTCAAATCTCTTGGCACACTACAACCACTTCTAATTCCACCTGCTATTTGGCAGGATATCTCTATGGATTTTATTGTCAACTTACCTAAATCGGGCAATAAATCAGTCATCATGGTAGTAGTTGATCATCTTTCCAAGTATGCTCATTTTTGTTCTCTTCAACACCCATTTACAGCATCTACTGTGGCTCAACTTTTCATGGATCAGGTATTCAAGCTTCATGGCATGCCACATTCTATTGTTTTTTATCGTGACCCAACTTTCACCAGCAATTTTTGGCAAGAATTGTTCAAGCTACAAGGCACCCAATTTCATCTCAGCATAGTGTATCATCCCCAAACTGGTGGTCAAACTAAAGTTGTCAACAAATGTTTGGAAACATATTTGAGGTGTTTTGCATCTGATAGGTAGAATCAGTGGGATCAATTGTTACCACTAGTTGAATGGTGGTACAACACTTCGTACCATACAACTATGCTCATGACTCCTTTTGAAGTGGTATATGGACAAAATCCACCTTCAATCCTCTCATATTTTCCAAGTGTCTCGAAGTTCCAGGCAGTTGACCAAACGCTTACAGTTCAAGAAGCTATTCTTCATACCCTCAAAGAGAATTTGGTCATGGCCTAGAATCGCATGAAACAACAAGCAGATCAAGGTCGCTCTGAACATCAATTTGCAGAAGGGGATCAGGTGTTTCTTCGACTGCAACCTTACAAGCAAAATTCCCTTAAGGTTGACCATTGTCAAAAACTGGCGCCCAAATTTTATGGTCCTTATACCATTCTCAAGCATGTGGGACAGGTAGCTTATCAGTTGGCTTTTCCCAGATATTGTAAGCTCCATCTTGTTCTTCATTTTTCTTTCTTAAAGAAGGTGATTGAAACTAAGTGTCAAACTCAAACCAACCTTCCTGAGTTGGACGAAGAAGGCTCCATTTGGATACAACCACAAGCAGTTTTGGACCAGCGTGAGCATCGACTACGTCAGCGAACCATCCAGGAAGTGTTATTCTAGTGGAAAGATACAACTCCAACAGATGCCACTTGGAAACCAGCTACCATTCTGCAGCAATTTCCCCATCTCAAACCTTGAGGACAAGGTTGTTTTTAAGGGGGAGGACATGTTAGGGACCTAACCCCTCATGTAGGTAGAATAATATATTTCCATGTAATAAAGGTCAATATTAATAAGGTCTAGCAATAAGGAAGAATAATTCTAATGTAAGAAGGCCTAATAGAAGCTTTCACTTCTAGAAGGATCTTCCTCTAGATGGTTCTTTTGATAGACATATTTAGTATAAATAGGACTCTAGGGCATGAGAACTTTTGTCTTGGATATTATTGTAATAGAGTTATGCTCTACTGGAGGTTTCCCCCTCGAAGAGGCAAGTGAACATTGCTCTCGGTAATCAAAGTGTTATTTCTGGTGTTATTTTGCTATCATTTTGGTATTATAGTGGTGTTGTACTGGTTATATTGTTGTTCATCTGCCATTTATAGCTATTTATTTCTGTTCTGCATACTTTTTATATCTAGAATATTACAGCATTGCTAGAAAAAAAATTGATACATAGCCATTCGAGGTTTATTGAATCTCATTCCTATATTATGTTTAAAAGTACAACAACTCACAGCCTTATGTCCAAAGTTACCACAAGAGAAACAATATCCATAGAAAAAATTTGGATGCCTTGGAATGAAAATCTTACTTGTGGGAATATTTATTTGTCTACTAGCTTGATAAGATCCAAGAACATGTTGCTTCCTTGTTTTATAATTGGGTTGGTCCATTTTTTACTACTTCTTCTTATCATCTTTCGACTTGTTAAGCTGACCCTTGAGAGAATTTGCATAACTTGTAGGTTTCTCACTAGTTGACATGTTGATGCTTGATTTTCCTTTGACAATTTTAAAACTTTCTTTATATCCTAGCCCTGTCTTGGCATCTGTTGATCTCTGGTTCTTTAGAATGTTATCTAGAGTTTTAGATCCTTTTATGAATTTTATCTGAGTCTTGGATTTGTCTAGATCCTTTCTCAAGGCAACTATTTATGCTTCTAGTTTGTCACATATGTTCTCTTTTTCTTTTATCTAATTCATAAATATTTATTCTCTTCTTTTGGATTCTTCTAGATGGATTTTTAACATGATTGTATCTTCGTTGCTCTCTTCATCTTTTTCTTTATAAAACTGCAACTTTTATTTTCTTAGTCTATTCTTTTTCTTGAGTCGGGAGATTTCTTCTAGAGCACTAATAAGTTCTTCTTCCATGTTTACTATAGCTTCACACTCTTCTGTGTTTGTTTTTTATTGATCAGATTTGTGTTGTTCCAGAGCTATGAGAAGTTTTTCATCTAGAGTTGTATCTAGCTCATATTCTTCTTCTTCAGTGTCTGAAGAGTTGTTATCCTCTTTGGAATAAAAACTATTCATTTTATAAGACTTGCTTTCCCTATGTTTATCCTTTCCTTTTCTTTCATTGGTGTTGTTTTGTTTGAAAGGACATTTAGATGAAAAATGACCAACTTTACCACAATGAAAGCATTTGAATGGTAACATACCTTTATATTTTCTGAACTCCCTCTTCAGTTTCCTTACAAAGTTAATTTCTTCTTCTTCTGAGAAATGTTTTGATGGATCATGATCTTGAGATGTTGATGTTTTGATTGATGCCTTAAAGATTGTGTCATCCTTTACATCTGGTTGTTCTTTCCTAGTTCTCATCTCATAAGCAGTTAGAATTCCATGCAACCTTTCCATAGTCAGTTTATCTAGTTCATGCATTTCTTCTATAGCAGAAACTTTTGCATCAAGTCTTGAGGGAAGAGATGTCGATACCTTTTGAACTATTATAGCTTCTTCAATATTATCACCTAGCCCTTTCATAGTGCTTAAAGTCTCATCTACTTTGAGAAAGAAACCTGCGAAATTTTCAACTTCACTCATTCTTAGGCTTTCAAGTTTCATTATGTAAGCTTGAATTTTGGCCAAATTTACTTTATCGTCTCCTTCATAATTGTTTACCAGTTTGTTCCATATTTCCTTTGTAGATTCCAACTGCATTAATTTGACAATTTTTGTTTCTACAAGTCCTCCTTGGATGGCATTCATAGCTCTTGCATTATTGTAGTGTTTTTTCTTACCAGATTCATTATTTGGAAGAGTATTTGGAATTTTATAACCATCTACCACAATCTGCCAGATTTCCATACCAAGAGACATCAAGTAATTTTTCATTCTGATTTTCCAAAATAAAAAATTTGTTCCATTGAATAAAGGAGGTATGGTTGAAGAAGAAAAAGAATATTGCCTTGACATACTTTCTATGTGATCTTCCTTCGATTTGTTAGGCTATTATTGAAGGTACATGCACTCTAATACCAATTGTTATAACTTACAACAATAATGAG
>JASDQU010790159.1:444480-455360 GCA_032191745.1 Picea mariana | reverse complement strand
AACAAGCGCATGCAAGTGTCATTGTCGTTGGCCTCTATGTTATGACAAGCATTAGAAAATTCCACCAGGTGTTCGTTTGTACTGACAGTGTTATTAGCTAAAAACTTAGGCAAGTGCTCTTTGAACTTTGGAAGTGGATGAGTAGCAGGTGCTAGGTTAAGAGGAGAGGACACATGCCATGGTGTAGTTGTGGCGTCTTCTTCTGAAAAAGTCCATACTTTTTAATGACTTTGGTGGGGTTGGTGGTAGATTGTAGAGGGATGTGGTGGCTATATAAGATACCAATCACTGATGACAATGAATATTGGGAAGATGGAGCACTTCCAGTGCCACCAGATCCTCCACTAGATGTCATCTTGTGGATGATAGATGAGGGAAAGAAAGACGAGTTGGATTAATCAGATAAAGTTCTCCTAAGAGCACTTTGTTGGATAGATAAAACAACGTTTCTTCTTCCTATTTCAGCAATAGGATTGATTTCAGGTGACAAGTCTATTCTTCTTCTAGAAGCATGAGAGTCTAAGGACATGAAAGAAAGTCCAAAACTGAAGAAACAAAAGGTTACCGCTGATTTCTAGGATGTCTACGTCTAGATTCTAATTGTTCTTGAACACTAATATCTCGTTCAATTGCTGCTCAAGAATGGTTAAGCTCAACACGGGTCTTGGTAGTGTCTAAAGTAGTATGAAACAAGTTCAAAGAAATGCTGGTCTGGTCTTGGAGACCGAGCTCAAGATTGGGCTGCCTCACATCATGAACAATCATTAGTAACAAAACAATCAAAGAATCAATATCATAAAAAGAAAGATGTATCGATGAAAATCGAGAATAAAAATTAACTGGAGAGATATCGAAGATCTCCCCAGTATGGTCGCCAAATAAATGTTGAGGAAAAGATATGAAATGATCTTACTCAAGCATTTTCAGACTTTGCTTGGATAAAACAAAGTAGACGGGAATATCACCCTATGTTTATAGCCAACAAAAATAACATCCTAACTCACAAGTATTAATTACGAGTGCTTAGGCTAGTCTTTTATCAACAAAAAGCTTGCTGGAAATTTAATTTTTATGTAATTTTCTGAACATATCAGTTGTTGAAATAAATGTAAAGATAGAATTACAATCACCAAGATGATAATCAAGACAAATGAGACATAAATCAATCCTTTATTCCATTCAAATTCATCAAAGATTCATTTTCTTTACAAAATCTCTAGCAAAAATTTTGGACCAAAGTCAAACTTAGATATCCTCAATGGAACATAGAAAAGGACCTCTGACAGAAAACCAAAACTGAACTCTAAAATCTGGATCAACTTGCCACAGATTGCTGCCCACTTGACTCTGCACAATAACCTTTGTCAATCATGAAAATTAATTCACAAACCGACAAGTCTACACATACTATCAAAGATAGATCAACACCCCTGAACAACAAGTGTCTGAATGATGTGATTCAACCCTGAATATTGATGTCTACAATAAGACCCTTCTATCATAAAAGAGAATTAGGCTTGTGATGAATAAATGAATGAATGAAAACTAAACTATCTCAACATAAACTCAAAGAGCAAACCTTAGTATGCTTCTACTTCTATCCTCTCTTTGTTCCTCCCTTTTCTTTTGCTTTTAACAAATTAGAATTGGTTGAAGTAGTTGAACCAATTCATTAGTTATGTTAATTAAAAGACTCAACTAACTTTAGTTAGGGGGAAGAGTAATAATTATAATAAGGGTCATAAATAAATAATAACTAGTAGGTGGGATCCCTTGTGACTCCCTTTAGTTCATAACAATCATAACATAACCTTTAGTTAAGTAAAACACACCTCCTTGTGTCTCCTATCAAAATATTCACTTTTGGCAATTTTAGCTCATGAAATTTGAAATTATTTCACAAATAATACTCATATATCCAAAATAAAACATATTGTCCAAAGATCCATGAAGTCAACTGTCATAAGACAATAGATAACATAAAACACAAAATCCATATTTCCCAGTCTGTGATGCATCCTTTCCTTGATTGCTGCTCTCACCTCTTGATTTTTCTGAATTTGCCTTTGGCTGTGCAGAGCCTTTAGGCCTAATCTCGCTGATCACGTGGGAAAAATCGTCCCTCAAATGCTTCTGGGAAGACATAGAATTGTCAGAGCCATTGGAGGGTGAGGAAGGGGCAGCAATGGATTTTCTTTTATCAAGTGCATGGTGAGCCTAAGTTTTCAATCTCTTGCTAGCATGGGAGGATTTCACTGGCGAGTGGTTAGGGGCAACTTGGACAGTGGGGTTCAAAGGCGGAGGAGTAGGAAAAGAAAAGTTGGGCCAGCCACGATGTTGGGAGAATGCCGGGTGGACCATCTCCTGCCATCCATGATTTTAGGGACCTCAGGTTGTAAGGAGACATGAGGAGGTACAAGGATATCGGGGGCTTGCGGGGTTTGGAAAGGAGGCCTTTCAGGCCTAGGTTGGACTATTCCCTGCACAATCCAATTAAATAATCCATCGTGAAACAATTGGCCAAGCTCTTCTGAATCAACGTCAAAATGTATGGAGAACCTGGGCCTTCTTGGGCCTCGGTTCCAATTACCTCTACATCTGTTTCCTCGACCATGGCTACCTCGACTGAAAAACTCATCCTACATGCATGATCAATTCGAAAATAGTCTTTGAAATAACCATACATGAAAACTCTTAAAAATATGAAATTGATTTGGCTCAAAAATGTATCAAATTCATGCAATCCAATCCATACAAATTGTTTTACTGTTAATCAATGAGAAAGGGGGTGAAAAAGGGTTCTGGGATATGTGAGGGGGTTGTATTGAGCGAAAATATAATATAATAAGGGGGAAAAAACATGGTCACTGCTCAATTATAACAACAATCAACTGAAAATCAAACCAATAAAACATCACTGTAATCCACACAAGTCACTGTCAATTTCAATTGCCTTAACACCAAAATTCTCTTTACTGTAATTAATCTCAGAACAGGGAGTGGAAAAATGAAATGGGAAGATGAGGGTATTTGTAATTAGCAGAAAATGAAAATCACGGAAGGGAAAAAAAATGATTACTGTTCATGAAATTAATTAAGTGATCCATAAAACATTTTGCAAAAAAAGGTGCATCAACCATCATTCATTTTGACGAAATAATAGTTTCTGTGCATTTAACTAGTTCTCTATTCATAATCAAATACCCAACATAGTGTCGCCACAAGGAAATATGTAATCCACACAATTTGTAAGGGGTTCTGCTCCCTTCATTTACTTTTCTTTGCATTTCATAACAATTGTCGAACAATACTAATTTCCAATCTGTAACCATTCAAAATCAACCACTGCCTATAATCAACAAATATACCCCAATTCATATCTCCAAAAATAACAATGAAGTCACAGAATCATCACCATCGGGTCTGTCATTTGAATGCAATGACCTTCATTAAATAAATAAGGACAGACACCCAAATTCAAGATCAAATTGCCGAAACCCAAATTGACAATTAAACAGACAATAGACACCACCCAACACAAGATGTGCGTCGAATAATTCAATCATGCAAGTGTAAATCCATCACTATGCAAGTCCAATCTAATGTGTCTGAAAAAACTAGGCCACCTAGCCAACTGATGAGGTACCAACAACAAGCCTGTATCAACAAATGATCGGGTTGCAACCAATCGTGCTCAAAACTCTGTGGGTAACCCTGAGTGTGAGCACCCAATCCATCTATGTTATACACAGTGCACAACCAAGAAACACTATGAGGCAACATCTCCATTTCAACAAAAACAATACACAACCACTGCAATAACTCATCCATCATGCCGAGCCATCGATTAAATACAATATCTCTGTGATCTAGTCACATTGTAATCGACTATGCTGTGCAAACCCATGCTTACACAATCGAACAAATATAAAGATGTAGTGGAAATATTCTCTACAGTGACCCAACTCAATAGTCATTCGGCCCCAAAGAAAAAAATAGTTACCATGCCTATTAATTCATTTGCAAAAAAACCATGTACACACACGATATGTGTGAGCAACATCAAGCCTTTGTAACCAAATCCAGCTAATCGTCCAAATGATTTTTAGTGCAAATACTAGTGATTGTGTATTAACCAAACAATTCACCACTATCGTAAAAAATCAATCACTCTACCAAGATGTGGAAACTATGCACACTCATGCATCCAATCGAATCGGGGCAGAGGCCTTCTCCATTTATAATACTGAGTTTTTAACATAAGGAGAGTGGCTCTGCACTTTGAAAACACACTTGACAAGGTAGGGTTTGTCATTGTTATAACATAGTCAGTAACCATATACCAACCAACACGACTGTCACATGAGAAACTGGTCAAGCCTGTCCTCAAAAGCCGACAACTATACCACCCATCAACTATAACCAAGTCGCAAAACCAACAGGCTAGGATGGTCTTCTCTATCAATATTCGGATTGGAGGATTTAAGGTTTGTCTCGTAGCCAACACAGGGAGAGAAAAACCACTCATTGTAATGGTGAAAAAATCTTAAGCCACGGTAAATACAGGAAGGACCACGACTCATTCGTGGATGGGCACAAATCCATGACAGGGCAGTAACCGAAAATGTAGGGTTATAGTTCGGCCTGGCGAAGGTTATTCAATGCACACAGGGTATAACCCTCGTGCTATTCAATCAACAAACCACAACACGGAGGTGAAGACAGGGCCGAGTAAGAACAAGAGAACCCATTTCGTGACCCCTAGTGGTGAAATCAACCAATGCCGAGGTAAACAAAACACAGTAACATAGAAAGCCTTCAACTATTAAATCCATGAAACTAAAGACTGGATTTAGTGACAATGCGTGAAGGCAGTTATCCACCCAGGAAGACCAAAACAAAAACCTTCCACGAACTCAAAAATTATTACAGGAAACCATACACTCTTGGTTCCAAGAACCCAAAATTCACACAGTTGCAACGCTTAGGAAAAACATGTTGGATTACTGAGAGGGTGGGTGAATCAGTAATAAAGAATTTAATCCTTTTTAACCATATAATCCAAGTGTTATATCAATGTAACATTATCATCCAATAACTGCAGAGTAAATAAAAAATTAACAAATGAACAATCATACACATACACAATACACCAGTTTTTTACGTGGAAACCCAAAGCGGGAGAAAACCACATAATGTTTTTTCTTATATGTCTTGAAGAATTATATTCATTGGAAGCACCAACTTCCTTTGTTTTTCAGCTGCAACTAGAAGGAGGCTCCAAACCCCTAGTTTCTCAGGCTACAAACTGAGGGAAGCTCCAACTCCCCAATTCTCTGGCTACAACCAGAAGGAGGCTACAACCCCCTATGTTCTCCGGATACAACTGGAAGGTGGCTACAACCACCTGTCCTTGCCCCGTCCAACCGCCCTGACGTATAAGTAGAATGATGGAACCACTGTCACACTATCACTATGAGATATACTGCTGTAAACCTGTACCAATCAACCTGTACCAAACAACCTATACCAATAACCTGAACCATGCATCAACCATGCATCAATCTGTACCTCAACCTGTACCATAAACAAGTGCATCAACCATGCACCGAAATTGTACAAATAACCTATCACAACAACTTGTCCAAACAACCTATCTCATCAATTTTATCAAACAAATCAGATCTACTCACCAATATCAATTACCAAGACAACTCTCAAATATGTGCATCAACCAAATATAACACAACAACTCATAATCATCACCAAGATCAATATGTGCTTCTAATAATACAAGTATGCTACATCATCCATAAACCATGTGTCAATAATACTACTAACAAGTGCCTCCAACCATGTCCCAAGTATGTCCCAATCATGTATCAACTACTCATCAACTATGACTCATCAATATGTACCAACATCATCAACTATACACCTCATGTATGTGCCAACTCATCAACTACTTGTCCATGTACCCGACAAGTGCCTCAACCAAATGCCCTCATCAATTTCATCATCCAAATCTGATTTGTAACTCTGTAATAGACCTGGTGTATATGATCACATTCTTGCAAACCTTCCTTAACTTTAACAACAAGAGACTAACATTTTCATCAAATTTTTCTTTAGTCTCACATGCCTAGTTTTGGATTAGTCAACAAACCTAACTTGAAATAATCATAACTTTGTACTTGTAATGAATACATATCTGAAACTGATATACAATGTTCTTCAGTGTGTTTTATGTAATTACTCCAGGTGTCACTACTTGGGACCTCTCAAAAAAGGAGTTATAGCAAGAATGACATACCTTCCTGAATTATGGCTTATTCAAAAGAGCGACCTTGTAGAGCGTGCCCTGCACAGAATTTTATTGAATCGATCTAAAACTATTACAAAAAATACTACAGACTGTATTCTAACCAACACATTTGGTATTACTCAATTTGGATCTGTTATGAAGAAGTTATGACGTTTTTACCTGAAACACCGGTTTTAGACTAGTTTCAGGACTAGCCACAAACCCTATTTTCCACGTAGTGTAACTCCTAAAATACAATGAACCACAAGCTGAATTTTTTACCATAGATACTTGGATATGTTTCCTCAATGGCATAAAAATTTCACGGTCTGAATAATTCTAGAAAACAAGTTATTGCGAATATGGTGAGATGACCTATAAATAACATACCTTAGAAAACATCATCAAAGTAATTTATCCTTCCTTGAATTCCGAGCTTCTTTTCTTCACCTTTCCTCAGAAATTTGGATTAGATATCATTTGGTTACCTCAAAAACCTATAGATATTCAATATTCTCAAGTGTGATTTAAAATGATAGAGCCTTGCCTCTTATTTATACTCTCCAAGTAGCTTCCTTAAAAACATCTTCTAGGTCACTTTGCCCACTTTCCTTATTTTAGGGTTAACCCACTTCTAATTTCTCCATTAAATTTATTATTTAAATAATTTATTTTGTATTCACTTTGAATTATAGTGCACTCATCACTTCACTTTATTATTTACCTTTAAAATCTCTTAAACCACTTTGACTACTTTGACCTTTTGGGGCTTTCTAGATGACATATGAGGGTCCTCGAACTTCGTAAGGCCATAACTCTCAAACTGTGAAGAGTTATTTGACGTTCCACATACCACTAGAAATGGAATAACATGTAATATCCATATAGAATAGTATTACCTAAAAATATATTAAAACGCATACCTTTATCCATCAAACAAACTTGGGTCCATTACCCAAACCTGGGTTCTCCAACTTTTCATGGACATAACTCTTTAACCGTGAGGAGTTATGTGACGTTACACATACCACCAAAAATGGCATGACAAGCACTATCCATATAGGATAGTTTCACTGAAAAATTCACTGACCTTCATCTCATTATTACACAAATAAGCATGGGTTATCTAACCATACTTCTAGGATAACTCAATCCGCAAAACGTCTTCCTGTGAGGGCTTTCACCATAAGGGTACCACTTTGGAGTTCATCCATTTGTACTTATTATCAACCATGACAAGACAATAATGAGTCATCTTTACATCANGGACCACTTTGGAGTTCATCCATTTGTACTTATTATCAACCATGACAAGACAATAATGAGTCATCTTTACATCAAACAAACTTGGGTCCATTACCCAAACCTTTGTGCTACTAGAATTCACTATCGTACTTTCTCCAAGGGTTGACATCAATCACTAAGGGTTGACATAAATCTATAATATCACTCTCCAATAGTTGACATCAATGACAACCAACAATCCATCAACCTAAGCCAACTGTCTGACAATCTCCCCCTTTGGCATTGATGGCAACACCAACATTGATGGCAACACTTACTCATGATAACATTCATGCTTATACTCTTTATCAATGTTTCTATCTCTCCCCCTTTGACATCAATGGAAAAGGGTATCTCCCTTTGGGGCCGCTCCCCCTAACTGAACTCTCCTTGGGGAAATTCCCCCTGTCTATGTGCCTCCAATTTTTCTTTGTGTTTATAATCCTCCGATTACTCTCTTTCCCTTCATATGAATAATATCTCCTCCATTGATAAAGGATATCACTCTGAATTCATATCGCTCATTCTTCCCTTGTGACAATCGCTCCCCTTGGAAACATGCCTCTATGCTCTCTCTCCAAGAATTTACCTTTTGCATCTGATAAATCTCCCCCCCTTTGTCCTATTTATGGTGCTTCCTCGTGTATATCTAAGACATATAAGATAAGCATTCAAAAGTATTCATTTTGCAGTAGAAATTACTCCTAGTCTCTGGCGAAGATATTCAAAAGATTCCCGTGGAAGTGGTTTTGTAAAGATGTCTGCCACTTGTTCTTTTGTGCCCACATACTCAAATCTGGTGTTCTTTTCTGCAACTTGCTCCCATAGAAAGTGATACTTGATTGGAATGTGCTTCGTCTTGGAGTGCATTACGTGGTTCTTTGAGATACTGATGGCGCTTGTATTATCACAATAGATTGGAATGGGCTCATCATACTCAACCTGTATATCTGTCAGAGTTTGTTTCATCCAAAGAACCTGTGTACAACATGCTGCTACTACAATATACTATGCCTCGACTGTAGATAAAGATACTAATGATTATTTCTTGATTAGCCATGATAATAAACACTCACCCAAGTAGAACGCTGCTCCACTGGTGCTTCGTCATTCATCAATACAACCTTCCGAATCTGCATCTATGTATGCAATAAGAGATAGATCCTTTTCTTTTGGATACCATAATCCAAACTCTTCTGTTCCTTTGAGATATCTGAAAATTCTCTTCACTGCTAATACATGTGATTACTTTGGTGCTGCTTGAAATCATTCCACCTGTCCAACTGCCTGCTTTACATCTGGTCTGGATGTTGTCACATATAGTAAGATACCAATCATTGACCTGTATTGCCTCTGGTCTGTAGAATTTGAATAATCATCTTTTCTCAACTTGCAACTGGTTTGCATAGGAGTGGTAACTGGTTTTCAATCTTCCATTCCGAACCTCTTTATCATTTCTATTATATACTTAGTTTGAGAAATAAAAATTCCTTGGTTTCTTTGACATATATGAAGACCCAAAAAAGAAGGATAGTCCTCCAAGTAATGACATTTCAAATTCATTTTGCATATCCTTTGCAAATTTTTGGCTTAACCTGTCATTAATGCTTCCAAAACAATATCATCAACATAAATTTCAATTAATAAAATATTACCTTGAGTTACCTTGATGTAGAGGTTGTTGTCTGCGCTTCCTTTCCATAGTTCATAGGGAGTTTTATCATTGTTGTTTCTGAGCATTACTTTGTTTTGAATGTGAACTGATGTATGCACTGCATGTGTCCAAAAAATATCTGTCAATTTGGAATCCATTAGCATTGTTCAAGCCATTTCCTGTGTAATTATCATCCATTATGATAATGCTCATTTTTCTTTGAACCACTCTCTAAACCAATCTATGAATCCATTCTATTGCCCACTATCATATATCTATCCAAACCTGCTAAGTGTTCTTAAGAATCCATTTTTGTCCATACTGTCCAAGACTTTACTTGCGCAATTGTCCATAATACCGACCCATTTATCACTATACTATCATGAAGTCTTGATTAATCTACCAAACTGTACTTCTGCTAATTGATTGCTCTGAATATGTCTTCTCAAACTCTGCAAGCTACTCGAAGGATGGTTCTTTGGTCTGTCACAACTATCACATAGACCCCCNTCAATAGGAGGATGCCCCCTCGAAGAGGCAAGTGAACAGGAGAGGATCCCTTCCATAATAGGATCCATTGTACGGTGTTGCCCTACCTCAAGGGTTTGGTAATAATATTGTGTGGTTTCTTCTATATTGCTCTTTGGATCTATTGTGTATTCAATATTTGTGGTTATTATATTGGTAGATCTATTCAGGTTCTTAACAAAACCAATCTATGAATCCATTCTATTGCCCACTATCATATATCTATCCAAACCTGCTAAGTGTTCTTAACAATCCATTTTTGTCCATACTGTCCAAGACTTTACTTGCGCAATTGTCCATAATACTGACCCATTTATCACTATACTATCATGAAGTCTTGATTAATCTACCAAACTGTACTTCTGCTAATTGATTGCTCTGAATATGTCTTCTCAAACTCTGCAAGCTACTCGAAGGATGGTTCTTTGGTCTGTCACAGCTATCGCATAGACCCCCCTTGTCTAATATTCATATTACTTGGGAGTCTCTAAGATGGATGGCTCAGAACAATTCTTACTCTGATGTGTATTCATCATCATCTTCATTGCTAGATTCATCATCATCTTCATTGGTAGATTCATTATCTCTTTGAGCTCTGACTTCTTTCTTTCTATCTGTGGATTCATCTTTCACTACAATGCCTGAAAGTACAATCTCTTGAACCTGTTCCCTATTTACGTGTCCTTCCTTTCTTTTAGTTATTTTCCAAACCTTTCTGTATCTGACATCTTTCATTTTCTCTATAGAATTTTCGTCATCTCATTTTATTTCCAATCTTACGATCTCTGGTACTTGGTCTTTGTTCACCTGTTCTTCTTGTTTTCTTATCCATACTTTCTTATATCTAATATCAGTATTCTCTTTCATGGAAGTATTGATCAAGTTTCTACAATCACTGGCTATGTGTCCATAGTTATGACATTTTTAACACTCAATGTTATGTGCGACCACATAGGGACGTTCTACTTGAACATTTCTTTTATAATCCTTGCAATCTGCAACCTTATGTCCAAATTTAGTACAATAAAAACAGTGACCATAAAATGAATTTTCATACCTGGGAGTGAATGATCTTCTTTGTGGCGTAGTCCTTCTGAATTTTTTCCTTGA